>LOJH01021112.1:8130-20444 GCA_001685095.1 Ellobius talpinus | reverse complement strand
GGGCCACTCGAGAGCGCAGGAATCCCACTAAACCCGGATATATTTTAATTTGGCTTATTGTGATTTGACTTGATTGGGATTTTTACATCGGCAGAGAGCTCACTTTAGGAAAAATTCCTAACACTAATGATATTTTTATATACTCATAGACTGGTGCCTAGGTCAGTTGCCATCAGAGAAGCTTCCCCTGGCATCTAATGGGAGCAGATGCAGAGACCCACAGTCAAACATTGGGTAGGGAGAAAGTCCAAATAGGGATCTCTATCAGGTCCGATCCCTTGGAGCTCAAGGAACCCTGTGGAAGAGGGGGAGGAAGGATTGTAAGAGACAGCGGGGATGAGAACACCAGGAGAACATGGTCCACAGAATCAACTAAGCAGGGCTCGTAGAGACGCACAGAGACTGAAGCAGGAATCACAGAGCCTGCATGGGTCTGTGCTAAGTCCTCTGCATATATGGTTGTTAGCTTGGTGTTTTTGTGGGACCCCTAACAGTGGGAGTTGGGGTATCTCAGACTCTTTCATCTGCTCGGGACCCTTTTCCTCCTACTGGGTTGCCTTACCCAGACTTGATAGCAGGCTTTGTGCCTAGTCTTACTGTATCTCGTTATGCTGTTCGGTGGCTATCACTGGGAGGCCTGCTCTTCTCTAAAAGGAAATAAAGGAGGAGTGAATCTGGAGGAAAGGAGAGAATGGGGTGGACTGGGAGGAGAGGAGAGAAGGAAAACTGTGGTCGGGATGTACTGAAAACAATCATCAATCAATAAATGAAGCTTGTGGGGTTGGAAAGATGGTTCAGCAGTTAAGACCAGTTCTTTTCTGCAGAGGACCTGTTCCCAGCACCCACATGGTACTTCACAACCAACTGTGATTCTGGTTCCGATGAGATCCAGCATCTTCTGGCTTCCTTGGGCACCGTGAACACATGTGGTATACATAAATGTACCCAGACAAAACATTCATACATATAAAAGAAGAATTTTTAAAGACTGAATCCAGATTGTATCTCAAAGAAAATACAAGAAAAATATAGCTTCATAAAATTTAAATTTAACATTTCCTGATTTATGATCATCATTCTTAAAACTATATATAAAATTACATAATTTAAGTTTAAGATAAACATTTGCCAAAGAAGGGAGAAGAGAGAAAGGAATATGTGCAAGAAACAGATAAAAAAGAAAAACAAATAAGGAAAGCAAGCAAGCAAGCTGAGAATATAGTGTCTTATACTATGGTCTTAGCAGAAATGGAAATTGGCCAGGCAGTGGTGGCTCATTCCTTTAATCTCAGCACTCAGGAGGCAGAGGCAGGTGGATCTCTGTGAGTTTGAGACCAGCCTGGTCTACAAGAGCTAGGTCCAGGACAGGCTCCAAAGCAACACAGAGAAACCCTGTCTCGAGAAAAACAAAAAGCAAACAAACAAAAACAAAATGGAAATTGAAGGCATCGGCTGTGCTCCAGAAGTCCATAGCTGATAAAGGAATGTTGGCAGAGAGGAGTCAGGGAGGACTCCTGAGCTAACTTAAGTGACAGGGGATGGAGCCATTTCCTTGGACTGTGGGCTGGTAGGGCATGGGTGTACAGAGAGAACTTTATTAATTTTATAGACACATTGTTTTTGAGATGCTGGCTGAACTTCTAGATACATGTGTCAACTGTAACTTCGGAGTTTCTGCATGCTGTCAAGGCCACAGGTGCTTATGTGTCAATCACAAGCCAGCAGTATTTAATGTCATAGTCTCTAGTCACTGGCACAGAGGAGAGAGTGTAACTAAAAGAGAATTGGGGTTGTTCTGGCTGACTTTCTAGTGCCATGAAGTAACTTGGGGAGGAAAGGGTTTATCCCATCTTACAGCTCCTCAGACCTCAAGCCATCACTGAGGGGAGTCAGAGCCAGCACCCAAGGCAGGAACCTAAAGTGGGAACCTTGGAGGGCTGTGCCTTGCTCGCTTGATCTCAGACTCACATCTAGCTACCCATACTTCTCAGGACCACCTCCCAGGGGTAGCAGTGCCCCGTAGCAGGATGGATCATCTATCATTAATCAAGAAAACGCCCTACAGGATTGCCCAGAGGCCATCTGAGGGAGGCATTTTTTTTCAATTGAGGTTCCGTTTTTCTCAGATGACCCTACATTGTGTCAAGGCAACAAATAAACAAAACAAAAAAACCTGTCATAGGAATCAACGATCTAGTCTTCAGGCACATCCTAGTTAGAGGTTTAGTAAAGAGGAGACAAAGCGAAGCTAAAAAGGTGTGAAGAGAGGAAAAATAACACTGAAGAGTGAGTATGAGTGACGCTACCGAAACTGAGAAGAGAAACTCTCAAAGTTGCTGAGGTGGGGGTCGAAGGCAGGAATGCAGGGAAAGGATGGCTGCTTGCCTTAGCGACATGAAGGTCAGGAGGTCGCTGGTGGTCTCAGTAAGATACCTGCAATGGCTTCAGAGAGGAGCAGGAACAAAGCGAGAAGGCAGCCGGGTCCAGTCAAAGTTTCCTCTGCTGACAAAGGAAGCCAAGAGGTGGATGGAATGGGCAGTAAGGGGGGGCGGTGAGGTCGGAGGGGCTGCTACATCTGTGATGAGGATTTTGGTTTTTCACTTTGGAAGCTTCCACACCTGCCCTACTCACAACCTATTTCATTGGTGATCAGCTTTTGTGTTTCTTCCGTCCATGGTCCCTCTTCATTTTTTTTAAATTATACATTACTTACATTGTCACTCCGAGAGAATATATATGTCTAGATGTTTTATAATTTCACTCAAACAACCACGGCCCCAGTCAAGGCACAGGACAATTCTACCATCTCAAATCCCCCTCCTGCCCCTTTTCCTTCTCTTTCTACCAAGAACCTACTTCCTATTCTTATAGTTTTGAGACTGGCTTTTTTGGGTGAAAAAAAAGAAATAAAAAGGAAAAGAAAATACCTGACTGCTCCTCAGTGGGGTGGAGAAGAAGGTTCACTGTAGATATGGGGGAGAGAATAGTCACAGGCAGGGACATCTGGGAGAGTCCAGAGGGGACATCACCAGCCTGAGCTGGGCCATGTGGTGGGTGGAGGGGAAAAGAGAGAGGAGTGAGGAGAACCAGGTGCAGCAGCCAGGAGACCAGAGGTCCAAAAGGCAGAGGGGTAACCAGAACATCTGGATTATATAGGGACAATCCTCTGGGGGAAGAGCAACCTAACCCCTGGGCTGGAGAGCTCAGGGTAGTGGGCAGGGTCTGCCAGCCATACCCCATAACTGGTAGGGACTGAGGAATGCTGGAAGAACTTGGTGACCAGGTCCATATCTTCAATAGGCACCTTTCAAATGGGACAAATCCATTAGTCCTGTGTTTGAAACTTAACAGTTTTCACATGCTGAACCAGTCTTGGATCGTGATATACTGTCTATTTTATGCATTGTTGCATTCTGTTTGATTATAAATGAAAATATGTACACACATTAATGTTTTATTTTTGGAGACAGGGTCTCATGTATCCCAGGCTGGCCTGAACCTCACTATGTAGTAGAGGATGACCTCGGTTCTCTGGTTCTTCTGCCTCCACCTCTAAATGCTGGGATTACAAGCATCATCCACCAGCTTGATGGTATCCCAGACCCAGAAAGAAAAATACATGGATATTAGCTGTTAAATCATGGATAAGCAAGCTACAATTCACAAAACCACAGAGGAGAGGTATAGAGTAAGGGACTAGGGCCTAAAGCTAAATCTCATTAGGAAAGGGAAATATAATAGGTAGTTATAGACAAATGGGGAGGGGGCTGGAATGTTTGAATCAAATGGGAAGAAGGAAGAGGAGGATGAGAGAAGGAATATGGGAAGGGGCAGTTAAGGGCCAATTGAGGAATAGTATGAAAACCTAATACAGTAGAAGCTTTCTAAAATATATACATACATGAAGGTGAGCTAGAAAAAAATTGTCAAATAATGAGGAGACAGAGTCCCAACTGGTCATTTCTTGTCAGCAAATGAAACTTTCAATATCAAGATTGGGTTACATCTAACTAAGTTGTTGGACAAAGAGGTTCTGTGGGGACTTGATGGGGAAAGCCTTGTTAACCAATAATCTTTAAGAGGTGGAACCTAGTTTAGGTGTGGCTTTCTGGGACCAGGAGATAAAAACCTGTGCACCACCCATGTGCACTCCATGTAGCTTCCCCTGCAGTCGAGCAGAGCCTGGATCTTCTGTTCCTGTTTCATGAGTTTTCCTTTTAAAATAAATAAAATATTGTTTTATCTTTAGTTAGTTAGTTATTTCAGCAGGGACTCCCAATCAACCCAGGCTATTGCCAAGATTATCAGTTGCTCTCCACAAATCAACAGTAAGGCCCATTCCTAAGGACAACATTTACATAATCCATTGACTATGCGGAAGTCAAGCTAGTGCCTACATAGAGAACCATGTTCCATTCCTGTGTTCTAGCATCTTTGGTACAGGAAGGTACTCTGCAGGCTACCAAAGGAGAAATGGAAACACCAAGCCAGCTACAAAGCCCTTTGATCTACAATGGTGCCCTGCCTATATGATACGCTAGGGCAACGGTGGCATAAAGCTTGTGGGAGTAACCAACAATATCTGATTTGACTTAAGACCCACTCCACCAGATGGAACCCATACCCAACCCTGCTTGGATGACCAAGAACCAGGTACTAGATAGCCCAGGGACATAGGGTAAAGCCAAATACCATTGTTCTTTTTTTTAAGTAGACAGCAATAAAATGACTCCTTAATGACTCTCTGGTACACTCATAGATCAGTGCGAGTGAGAACAAATACAGAGACCCACAGCCAGACGAGGTACAGAGGGTGAGAGACCTTGGAACACTCAGCCTTAAATGGGATGTCTCCATCAATCCCTCCCCTCAGGACTCAGGGAACCACACAGAAGAGGAGGAAGAAAGAGTATAAGAGCCAGAAGGGATGGAGGACACCAAGAAAACAAGGCTTTCTAAATCAATACAATCAAAGCTCGTATGAAGTTACAGAGACCGAAGCAGCAAGCTCAGGGCCTGCACCAGCTCCTCTGTATAGATATTATGGCTTCTAGTTCAGTGTTTTGTCAGAATCTGAGTGTGCAAATGATTGGGCCTCTGGTTCTTATGTCTTCTCTTGGGCTCCTTTCCTTCTGTTTGCTTATTTTGCCCAACTCTGATGTGTTTGTTTCTGTTTTATCTTATTTTATTTTACTATTATCACTTAGAAACCTGCTTGTTTCTTAATGAGACAAAAAAGGAGTGGATCTGGATGGGAGGGGAAGTGGAGGAATGGAGAAGAGGAGAGGGAGGAGAACCCATAATCAGGATATATTATGTGAGAAAAAATTATCTTCAAAAAAGGGGAAAATATGCTTTCTGAGTGAAAGCAAAACAAAACAAAATGAAAAGCTAGTGATGTGACCCTCAACGGGTTTTTCAGTTTTGGAATTTTTGGTATGGAAGGTAGGAAATCCACATGTGGTAAAGCTCATGAAAAATCTTCCCAAACAGCTCAAAGATGAAATGTGTCTGGTTCCTAGCACTCTGTAGTAGAGATATTCAACCTACCTCAGGAGAGAGAGAGAAAGAGAGAGAGAGAGAGAGAACCTACAAACTTTTCCATTGATATGAAATTCTTGAGAATCTAAACTAATATGTCTAATATGTCATGATAAAAAGCAGATTAGTGCTTCCCTGAGATGCAGAGAAAGAGGGAGGATTGTGAGGCAGGGAAGCATCCAGAAACAAAGGGTGATGGAAATGACCATCGTGTTGACTATAGTAATGATTTCATGATTATAAACACATGTTGAAACCCCTCAGATCTTACATTTTAAATGCGTGTGTCCATGATCTCTCAATAAAACTACAAATACAAGCTATACCAGTAGGGTTTGCTTACAGCTTGGTCCCCTCTACATTTTCTCTCCCCCTCTTACCCAAATGTTCTTACATCCTGTTCAGCCGAGCTATTCCTTACAGACTTGCAAAAATTCTGCTCACCTTAGAGCACTTCCAGGAGCATATTCTGGAACTGTAGGATACCTGGATTCCAAGAGGACAGACGAAGAGCTGGGAAGGCTGGCAGTTAGTGGAGACCAGGAGTCTTCTCTCCGCAGCCCTGTGTACCACAGAGGCATCGTCCTTATGTGTGGTGATGCCTTGGATTACTGTTTGGAAAAAAACGGAGCCACCAGTGAGTGCTGGGCAGGAACACAATGCCACTTCAAGTGTGTAGTGGTTTAGATGTGACTCAAAACTTATCCCTCAAAACTTATGAGGGCATGGTCACTGATGCAGCAGGTGCAGAGGCAGATGCTTTAGGATCTCATTGATGCAGAGACAGACGTTCATTGACTCAAGAGCTTCCTGGCCACCTTGAGGTAACCGATGCTGAATATCATGTGTTCTCCACTATCTTAGTTAGGGTTTTATTGCTGTGAGGAGACACCATGACCATGACAACTCTTATAAAGGAACATTTAGTTGGGGCTGGCTTACAGTTCAGAGGTTTCGTCCATCACCATCATGGTGGGAAGCATGGTGGCTCATGTAGGCAGACGTGGTGCTGGAGAGGTAGCTGAGAGTTCTACATCCGGATTGGCAGACAGCAGGAGGAGAGTGAGACAGCGGGCCTAGCTTGAGCTTCTGAGACCTCAAAGCTGGTCCCCTAGAGACACACTTCCTCCAACAAGGCCACACCTTCTAATAGTGCCATTCCCTATGGATCTATAGGGGCCATTTTCATTCAAACCACCACACCCACCATGACCTCTCCCCAGGGGCTCGGAAACAAGGGGACCACATGACCACAGACTTCTAAAGTCTTGAGCCCAAATATGTCTTGCTTTTTTCAAATGTTAATTATTGTGGTCCTTTTGTCCCAGTGAGGGTAAACTGCTTGACAGAAGGAGGGTGAAATGTAGGTAAATTGTTCAAAAAGAAGAGGGGGAAAACTGAGTCATGGAAAAACTGGGAATCCAGGAATGTAGTAAGTAGAAATATAAAGAAGAACTTAAGAATAAACAAAATAATGAAAGAAAAACACCAAGTCGTTTGAGCCAACCCAATCTGAAAAGGAAAATACACAGTAAAGTAGTCAAAAAAGATAATACAAACAATTTGGTGTATAGATTCAATTGCATTGCTTTCTGGACAGGTTTATTTGTTTGTTTGTTTGCTTTTACAAAATTTGAAACATATTAAATCATGATCTACATAGTGTATATAAGACAAAACAAAATACACAGCTTTCAAATAAACCCTCTGTATTTCACTTGTAGTCAATAATGCCCGTAATAGAGAATGTTGGCAATGTTATGATTTTTTGTCCTTGAGGACAAAAAACAAACAATAAATATTTGTTGACATATGTGGTGCAGATATTGATATCTTACTCATGGGGACTTGGGACGCTAGACTGCTACTTTTATTTCTGGACCATTTTCAAGTTCTGTCCTTACTATACCTCTTCCACAACGGTAGAGAAATACAACCTTCTTGGGAATTAAGCATAAGAAATTTAGAGGGAGGGGTCCAGGGCACATAACCTTCTCAACTCTAAAACTACACATCAGAGATTTTAAAAATGAAGATCAGATACGCTGCTTCCGGGTGCCTGTCTTACCTTCTGCATTGCACATGACCACCCGGGCTACGGCTCTTCTTCCTGCCTGTCTTTGCATGACAGGCTTACTGTTTTCTCCCCGTTTTCAAGCATCACCTCCTCCCCTGTCTCTCTGGACCCCTCCAGGCGTACTGTGGTCCAGCCTCACCTCACGTGCCCTGTAATTATGCTGTGTACAGGAAACAGTTTGAAAGGATGGCAGTTGTAGGCATGTCTTCCAGCAGATGGGTGAAAATATGCCTTCACTTGCCTTCCTCACTGGAAATATCTCTGGCAGAAACAATAACAACAACAAAACGTGCATATCTGTGAGACCTCTGTCATGTTGTAAGGGTGGCGGAACCACTGTAATCTGCTATGTAGGCGTCAGCTCCATCACTGTTTAGTGCCTAAGGAAGAGCTGAGTGCTTACATGTGACCAGGAATCATCTCTTATGCACCTGTTTCCTTCCTTTCTCGCCAACAACATTTTCTGGAAATTTTCAACTACTGCTATTTATACGTTCACTTTCTACATGCTATGATTCCCAAGTTTCCCCTTATCACCAGGCAGTAGCTCAACACAATATTGCCAGAGCTTGAACAGTCACTTCTAGCAAGATAATGTCACATTAGTAATCCCGTGACCTTTAGGAGTACAGAATATGTAAACACCAGCTGTTTCCAATAGGAATAGTATCTTCTTCTGCCCTGAAGAAAGCTGCAAGGCTCACATATTGAGTGCAGAGTAATGGAAACCCTTCTCTGAGCTTAGACAGAAACTATGCTGCATTTGTGAATTTACCGTCAAGCATTGTCTTAAACTTATCCATAAACGTAAAAGTACAACAGTCACCAGCATGCTTTTTACAAACTAAATTGATACAATTTCCACTAGATGTGGTTGATGCTGCAGACATATTCAGGCCCCCTTCTTGCTAAAAGCAACTAGTAATGCTGGAAGAGAAAACAAACTGACTTTTTGTCATCATACATCGATGACCTCTAACTAAAGACTGGAAATTTCGCAGGTCTGGGAGAGGTTGCAAGGACTGGTTGATTGGAGGCAGGAGCATCACAGCCCATGAATCCTCACACGAGCCTTCAGAATACAAGGCTAATACTTTAATGCCTTTGCAGGAAAAGAAGAATCAAGGCCTCTGTCAGTTGAGACAGTGGGCATGGTGTCAGAGTGTTAACTTTCTGCTACCTGCGAAGTAGGACCTTACCCAGCAACACTGGCACCCCTGAGGATCACCCTGGGCACCAGTACAAAAGCAGAAATGATTTTGTGAGTAGGCAGAAACCTATGCCTGGGCCTCTATTTGTGACCACAAAATTTGTAATAGCAGTCTGACACCAGGATGAGCAAAACCCCATCCAAGCGGGGAAGAGCCCTAGGGTTTCTATAGAAGAAGCCGTAGCTTCTACTGAATAAACCCGACAGCAGCCAAGTACACAGTAAAATATTCACTCCGCGAAGGGAATGAAGCTGGGCTGAGGATGCCTCAGCTGGCAGAGCGCTTGCCCAGCGCAAACAAAGCTTGGGTTTGATCCCCAGCACTATATAAGCCTGGTATGTGGCCCATGTCTATAACCCAGGCCCTTGGGACATGGAGGAGGAGCAGAAGTTCAAGGTCAGCTATATAGGGAGTGCAGGACCAGCCTGAGATACGTGAGAACTTGCCGAGAAGAAGGAGAAGAAAGTACGTGAGACGAATAAAATAAATATAATTAAGATGTTTAATCAGAATTTGGGCAGAGAGAGAAAAGAATAGTGATCTTCATTCAGTTCATGTTCTTCCCAATCCTTTTTCTTCAGTTTAGTACCCCAGCTCCTGCAATGATGCTGCCCACATTCTGGATGGATGATACCTCCTCAGTCAACCATTTCTGGAAACACTCTCATAGATATGCCCAGAGGTGTGTCTCCTAGGTGACTCTAAATCCAGCCAAACTGAACATGGAGAGTGTCTACCACACCATCCTAGTTACTACAGGACAAAGTCTTAACTGATGGTTTTCCTTATCATCTTTAATATCTGATTAAATATTTTAAATATATTAATTGTATTCATTTTCAAGTACTTTCTTCTTGATTAAAAAATCAGCCTTTTAAAGCGTGGTTTTATGTATCTTGGGATGGCCTTGAATTATCTATATAACTAATAGCTAAAAGTGGCCAGTCACCTCAGGCTCTTGCCACCAGGAAGAAAGCTGTTGGGAGGGATGGAAATTTTCTCTGAGAGAATCAGAGGCTATCAAAGCCAGGTGGTAACATGCTGCTAGCCCTGAAAGAAACTGTCAGTGTAGCCTCAGCTGGGCAGTGTCAGAATCAGAGAGACTTCAGGGTAGAGGACGCTGAATGTCACTGTCAAGTAGAACGGGCACCTTTGAGATTAGATTCAAGAAGGTTCAAAGGCACAGCTGCCCTCAGCATGGCTGCTCAGATATCCATGCCTCTTCACCTTGTTACACCCCTGTTCCTCCCTTGAGTCACACCTAAAGGTTCCTGGGGTGGGGTGGGGTGGGGTGGAGAGTCCCTATAACCAGGGAAAGGAGAAAGAATGGCTTATTATCAGTCCACGGGGTCACTGGATAAAATGGATCTACACCACAATCTTCCTTAAGATGTCTCAGAAAAATAGCAGAGAGGGGCTATGCTCTGATTAATAGACTTGGAATCTGTAGCTAGTCACTCACTTTCTAGGGAGTCGCCCCAGGGAGAGGTATATGAGGACCCACAGGCAGTGGTTGTGGACTGAGCTGATTTGTTAGGGGCCCAGAAGATCGAGATATCAAGGAAGAAAGCTATGTAGACAGCCATATGTGAATAGGTTCAGATCCTCTGCTCTGCCCAGGATATACTTCAGACTTCGATGCCAAAGGCCCAGAAAACCCCTACTATCACTGACCTCTCCTTTTTTTCCAAGGAGCTAACACAGGAGGAACATCAGCCTTTCTAGACATCCATAAGCAAAGCTCCAAGAATCTCACCACAAGGAGAAGTGCATGCAAAATGCAGGCAGGGAAAGTCTAGGCGCAGAGACGTTCAAATCCCACTATTCAGAAAAGTGTCTGTGCTCACTTCTTTATCTTGTTTCTTCGTTTTCCTCCTGCTCCTCCTCTTCTTTTTCTTCTTCCAAAGAGAAAGGACTCAATTCTCAGCATCTCTAATCAGTAACAATTGGCTCCCATCTCTGCCGGTTACTTTAACTTACTAAAAATGGAGCCAGATTTCCTAGACCAGGAAGTAGTTGCAAACTTATATCAACAGAATGACAACTTTGTCTGTAGTTCACCTTACTCAGGAGGGCTGGCTCTCTCCGTGAAGACATTTGTAGGAAAGAACTGTTGGCAGCCCAAGCAGAGAACATGGTATAGTGGCAGTGGCTAAATTAAAACCAAAGGATAACAATAAAAACAGGAAAAGAAAACAGTAATTTCCATGTGGTGGGACTTGTGATGCCAGCACTCAGGAGTCTGAGACAGGAGGACCATGACCAGTCTAGGCTGCATTGGGAGATCCCGGACCACACAACTAACCAAACAAAAACCATGATTTGAGTTGGAAAACAAGAGACTTGTATGAAAAATTAACTAGCCCATTTGGTTCTGTCATAAGCACAGCCAACAAAGCCTCTCTTTCCAGAATGTTAGAAGTACCTTACAAATAAACAGCATGAAGCAAACACTAAGAGAAAATGAACAAAGATCCAGAAGTGCCTTACAAATAAACAGCATGAAGCAAACACTAAGAGAAAATGAACAAAGATCCAGAAGTGCCTTACAAATAAACAGCATGAAGCAAACACTAAGGAGAAAATGAACAAAGATCCAGAAAAGGGAATAAAAAGATTCAGAAAAGAGGGCCATCTTTAACAGTAGATCCAAAGCAGGACAAGGCGTCCACCTTCACCCCTGAGCACTGGCTAGGTTGTGAAGAAGTCAGAAGGCTCAAACAGTCCTGGGAGGAATAGAGACACGTGAGAGAGCAACTTCATAATAGCCAAGAAGCTGAAGCTTTGCACACTATGTATACACTAGTAAACAAAATAAATATCTCAGACAGCACTAGATACAGTGACTGTTCTGGGATAGGACAGTGTCAACTCAAAAAACACAGCTTCTATCTGAAAAGGAATAAGAGATAATTTCTTCTGGGGCCATTTTAAGTGATTATGGCCCAGGAACTCAGATTTAGGTTACCCCAAATTCCATGTTCCAACATGGAAGCCACATGGTCCATGAAGTTGTTATAGATTTGCAGAACAAACAACATCATAAATCAAGGCAAGTTTCAAATACCTTCTTAGCTTTTGACTTGGTGTACCCTAGATATCTGCTATGTTAACAAACCCCCCAAAGATTTTAGCTCTTAATCATAAGGTGCTACTTCAGACAAAGAGGTAGGCAAGGAAAGGTTGTTCAGAAGGTAAGAACTAGCCCAAGATAGGGAAATTAGCCTCTGGACTCTCAGCATTCCAATCTCTCCACAGTACTGCAGCTCTAACCAATCAATCAGTCTCTGCAGACACAGCTTCTTGCCTTCACAAAAACATGAAATAGAAACACTCCACAGGAAATCTACCTCAGGGGACAGGGCAAAGAAAGATGCCACGCATGTCTGTCTCTTCCTCCACAGCTTTAAAAGAGTAGACATGGCAGGCAAGCATGGTCTTTCTCTCTCTCTCTCTCTCTCTCTCTCTCTCTCTCTCTCTCTCTC
>LOJH01021111.1:0-20445 GCA_001685095.1 Ellobius talpinus | reverse complement strand
TGGAGGCAGAATATTGTATACATAATAAATAAATAAATCTTAAAAAAAGAATAATGGACTAATATAAGTTGTAAGAGTTAATAAGAAGCCTGAGCTAATGGGCCAATCAGTTTATAGTTTAAAAAAAACTGAAAGGCTAGCTGAGTATGCTGATGCACTTTTAGTCCCAGCACTCGGGAGGCAGAGGCAGGTGGATTTCTATGAGCTCCAGGCCAACCTGATCTACATAGTGAGTTCCAGTCCAGCCAGGGCTACACAAGCCAGGGCTACACAGTGAGATCTGGTCTAAAAAATAAATAAGATTGAAAACCAATTTTAGCTCTTGAGCTATACAGGAGCCATAGAAAGGCAAGAAGCAGCAGCCATGTTTGAGCATGGCAATGTGTGTGTGTAGGGGGACGTTGGGAGGCCTCGCTCCAGTGAGGTCACAGCTGTGTCCCTCCTCACAGTGCTTTGTGCCTTCCCTGCAAGGCCTGTTTGTTGATGAGCCTGACACAGAGTGACAGGCAGAAGTGTGGGGAGGGACAGGACACAGGCAGACGTTTGAACTCCTCCGAAGAGTCCCCTCAAACTCTGACAGGCCTTTTCCAGATGGGGACACGGGGCCTCCCCCTCACCAGATAATGGAGGGAGGTGTCATAGTAAGTGAGAAACCAGGGGAATTTGGTGGGGGAAAATCTTATGGCATGCGTCATATTTACACATACCACACAGATCCACACATACGCACACATGTACACACAAACTCACACATACACATCTACATTGATTTTACAATGATTTCAGCTGGACCATTGGTCCATGTGATCCAATTGAAAGTTCCTTTTTCTTGAGATTAAATTATATGTATCTATATATCCATATAATCTATATCTAGATATATGGATATATATATATCTTGGGGTTCTTTTGGGGAGTTAGTTTTTTGTTGTTTGTCTTTCAAGATAAGGTTTCTCTATACAGCCCTGGCTGTCCTGGAACTCACTATGTAAACCAAGCTGGCCTTGAACTCACAGAGATCCACCTTCTTCTGCCTCCCTAGTGCTGGGATTAAAGTTGTGCACCACCGTGCCCAGCATTTTATATATATATATATATATATATATATATATATATTGTTAAGGAGACCTAGAAATTGTTCTTTCACTTCCTTTCCTTCCCACGGTCCTATTAAAAATGTCAAGGGCAGGGATGGAGGTGGCTCAGTGGTTAAGACACTTTGCCCTTGCAAAGAACCCAGATTTGGTTCCCAGCACCCACGGGGTGGTTCACAGCCATCCTTAGCTCCAATTCCCAAGGACTCAGCAACCTCTCTTCTGGCCTCTGCTGGCATCAGGAATCCACATGGTGTGTGTGCTTGCATGCACGCAGACACACACACACAGGCAAAACACTCATACACATAAAGCTTAAAGATAAAAATGTTTTAAATGGTAAAAAACCAATACATTATCATTAGAAGAGGTTTGGATGGGGTTCACGCCTACGTCTTGTCTGGGATGGTGTTTGCAAACAGGACAATGGGGTTCTTGTGCTGCTCCTTGCCTTCGGAGGATCCCCACGCCTCCTGGGATGTCATCTCATAGCTCATAGTCTCCTCCTCCTTCTTCTTCCTCTGGAAATCGGCAACTACAAGCATCTTCCTCTTGAGCCGTTCGAACTGCCATCTTAAATGCTAGGAAACAACAAAAACAATGTAAGACGCTTCCAGTCTGCTGTCTCAGACAACAGTTCTGTTCCATGAGTCTCATCCACAAACCTTCTCAACTTACCCACCATTCAGCCAACAGCATATATGAGCTTTCTGGAGACTGATTATTTTATCTTACTGTATTTTGTTTTATTATGTTGTGTCTTGTTTGCAGACAGGGTCTCGTAACTGGGCTGACTTATAACTCTCTATAGATCAAGCTGGCCTTGGATATGTGGTAATCTCCCTTAGTCAGTCTCCCAAGTACTGGTGTTACAGTATGTAATCCCCGGCATGTCAGGATTTTCTTCTTTCCATCCTTTCTCTTTGATTGGAGCCTCCAGCTCGCTCCTGAAGCTCCTTCCTGCATGGTCTGAGAAGCCCCATTCCTGTTTCTCCAAATCCTGCCCATTTAGGAAATCTCTGAACAAAGAAAGGGCACCAAAAAGCCCAGGTCCGCAATCTTGGTGGCTATGGTAGCTCCTCCCCTGAAGTTGCCAGCAGCCCGAGTCCCCGCCTAAAGCAATCAGCTTTTGATCATACTTGGGCACAAACCCAACTTGTGGCAGATACGTCATAGCCCCTGGCCTACGAGCTATATAATCTCCCTGTTTTAGTTTGGCGTGTGGCTTCTCTGACCTCCATCTCTGGGACTGGAGAACCCACCCGGCAGTTGCTTTACTCAAATAAACCTGTTCTACTTTTTCAATTCGACTTGAATTCAGTGGAGAAAGCTATTATGGGGCACAGAAAACATATCCCTTCCTTCCTTCTTTCTTTCCACCTTTTCTTCATCTTTAAAAACCATTTTCTCTATTTTATACACTCGCTTAAAAACAGCAAACCAAAGCTTGAGCCCAACTCACAGCAGCACAAAGCATGGCTTACACTGCAGGCACAATTGTGGATTCAATGCAGCAGCCCCCTGCCCACCCCACCCCCACTTTTTTTTCCTTTTTTTATTTTGTTACACAGTGTCCTGTAACAGTCCTGGCTCTCCTGAAACTCACTCTGTAGAGGGGACTGGCCTCAAACTCAGAGATCCACCTGCCTCTGCCCCNTGAGATTAAAGGTGTGCGCCACCACCGCCTACCTCTGCCTCCCCAGTGCTGGGGTTAAAGGCGTGCACCACCACTGGCTATCAGCACCCCTATTTTATTCTCAAACGTTATTTCAGACTGACATTTCCTTTCGGTGTGATCCTGTGGCATCAAGCTGTGTCCCACCTCTATGTCTGTGAAAGCCCAGAACTGCTCTGTGTAGCGGCACAGCTGCTCTTTCACACAGCTGGGACCCATCTGCCCTTACAGCTGAGCAGTCTTCCATCTCTAGTTCCTTTAAACTTAACAAGCAAAGGCCCTGTTCCAAGGCCATGTCTTCTATGTCCTAAATCTTATTTTCAAAGGGAGGCAGGGGAGGGGAAGGAAGTTAAGTCAAGACTGAGAAATATGGATGGGGTATCTTTTGAAATTGTATCCAAGATTAACCAAAACAGTAGTGAATTTACTTCAGGCAGAAGAGACCATACTTCCCTGTATTTGCTGCTCTGTACCATCCAAAACTCCATACATACATATAACCTATGAAACAAGCCCAAGATGGCTGGGAGGAGAGAGGAGAGGGCAGGATGGCCAAGAATCTCAGGGCCAAAGACGCAGCGTGGCAGTAAGTGGTCTGGGCTTTCTTTCTGCCTCCTGTTCCCAGAGAGGAGCTGAAAGAGTGGGGGAACCTGGGGATGCCAGCACAGAGATCGGGAAACCCTGCCCACTCCAGCTACCAGACCAGGGACAGACCAGCCTAGCAAGATGGGGGGCTTCTAAACAATCAGGGATCATTACAGCAAAGGCCAGGGCCAGTCCTAGGCCCCACAGGTAAAGGAGCCTGTCACCTGGGCTAGACTGTGTTATACAGAAAAACCAAAAGAAAAAAAAAGAGTTAAAAAACAGATGTCTCAGTAGGGAAGAGCACTTGTTGCTCTTGCAAAGGACTCATGTGCAGTTCCAAGCACCCACATGGCGATGCATAACTACCTGTAAGTCCAGTTCCAGGGGATCTGGCCTCCGGGTGTTCCTGAATGAATGTGATACACAGACAACTCATGCAAGCAAACACACGTGACATAAATAAAATAAATAGTAAATACATTTTTACAAAACAGCCAGGAGTCAAAAATCAGAAATAGATGAGTGACTGTCAGAGAAAGGGAAGAACTGAGAGGGGTGAGCAGGGCTGAGTGAGGAGGGCGAGCAGGGCTGAGTGAGGAGGGTGAGCAGGGCTGAGTGAGGAGGGCGAGCTGGGCTGGATCTTGGTGGTGAATAGTTTGGGGTC
The DNA here is from genome assembly GCA_001685095.1 of Ellobius talpinus. Lineage (NCBI taxonomy): Eukaryota > Metazoa > Chordata > Mammalia > Rodentia > Cricetidae > Ellobius > Ellobius talpinus. The sequence continues at coordinate 16,427 of LOJH01021111.1, read as the reverse complement.
TTTTTGTTTGCTTGTTTGCTGTTGAGTTGTGTAACCTCTGGCCTTGACCTTGAGAGCCTCCTGTTTCTATCTCCACAGGGTTCCAGGCAGGCTTCTCATACCTACTTTTCAAGTTCGTTATTTCAGTTGTGCTGCTTGGTAAATGAATCTACAAACCTGATGAAGTGACATACAGCTGTGTGTGTTCTGTGCGTCATTGTCCCGGCCTCATTGTGATGTTAGAGCCTTGTGAACAGCACGTGGAACTATTCTGCTCCTTGTTTGTGACTTTCTATGAATGTGTAATTATAGAAAAATGAAAAGTTTCTTTTTTAATGGCTACAAGACCCTCATTACTGATCAATACCTTTGAAAACATCTTCACAGAAACCTTGTTGCCTCTCTGGGAGAAAATATGGTTCTAGGCAGCTCAGAGGTCTCCTCCAGAGCCAGAAGCCTGGAATGGAGAGGGAAAGACTACAGAAAGCAAACATGTTTGCAGCTGGGGACAGGGTGCCCTTCATTGATAAAGAAAGAACAGGTGGCTCTGTGGGAAGACTTCTCAGAGTAAGAAATCCAAACAGCCAAAGTGAAACCTAACCTCAGACATCATCAAGGAAATGCAAATCAAAACCTCAATGAGCCACTCTTCCCCACCCACCAGACAGATAAAAATAGCACTGCTGCCAGCATTCACACGGGAAGTGGGGCGAATGGAGTACTCTCACCCTCGCCCCATTGAAGAGGCGTTCAATGTGGCCCCCCCACTATTTTTGGAAAGCAGTTTGACCTACCTACTTGGACAGGACTTAAGTTACTCATTCCCACGTCTTTTCCCCCTAGGTTGAAAAACAAAGCTTGGGAAATGGTTTGGTAGCCAGTGCTCACCCTGAGGTAGCAAATGCTCACCCTGAGGTAACTAATGCTCGCCATGAGAGCAAGAAGACCAGGATTCAGATTCCCAGTACCACATAAAGGCCAGGCAGGGCAATAATCGTTGTGACCCTAGAAGGCAGAGACAGTATCCCTGGGACAAGCTGGCTGGACACATCCATGATGAGCTCTGGGTTCAACTGAGAAAGGAGCAAGTGGAGGGCAATCCAGGAAGTTGCAGTCTTGATGTCTACACATACACGTGTGCACATGTGAATGTATGCACATGCGCACTATACATACAGATACCCACAGAACAGAACCATGCATTTCTATTTTATAAGAAATGTAGAAGACTGGATTTTGATCACATGGGACTGGAACTTGACCCTTCTTCTCCTCCTCTTTCTCCTCCTTTTTTTTTCTTTCTTATTTTAAGACAAGTTCTCAATATGTAGCCCTGACCAGCCTAGAGTGCACTCTGTAGACCAGGCTGGCCTCTGATTTACATAAATCTGCCTGCCTCTGCCTCCTGAGTGCTGAGATTAAAGGCATGCACCACCACTGCCCAGCCCTTTGAAACTTTTTATTTCTGAAATAATCCACCTTACACTCATTCAGCATCATCCAATTCTCCCCACTTCCTCAAGTATGGACCAGAGCTAAGACCAAGGCTATTTACCAACTCAAGAAGCGACACTGGGTGGGGTGATGTGCTTTATGGCGCTATGTATACAAGCTTGCTTGCTTGCTTTTTTGTGAGACAGGGTCTCTCACTGGCCTAGAGTTTACCAATAGATGAGCCTGGCTTGTTAGCAATCCCCTGGGATCTTCCTGTCACCGCCTGTCTCTGCCTGTCACTTACTGCCTGTCTCTGCCTGTTACTGCCTATCTCTGCCTGTCACTGCCTGTCTCTGCCTGTCACTGCCTGTCTCTGCCTGTCACTGCCTGTCACCACTTGTCACCGCCTGTCACTGCCTGTCACCGCCTGTCTCTGCCCATCTCTGCCTGTCACCACCTGTTTCTGCCCATCTCTGCCTGTCACTACCTGTCTCTGCCCATTACTGCCTGTCACCACCTGTCTCTGCCCATTACTGCCTGTCACCACCTGTCTCTGCCTGTCACCACCTGTCTCTGCCTGTCACCACCTGTCTCTGCCTGTCACTGCCCATCACCGCCTGTCCCGCATTGGGATTTTACAAGCACATACCACTGCTTTTTTTACGTGGATCTGGGTATTAACGTTTCTTTGCACTTGCAAAGCAAACACTTTACCAACCAAGCTGTCTCCCCAACTTCCAAGGCAATGTTCTTTTCTGGTTCCTCTGTGTCATGGGCGTGGGCTGACTGAGTGCCCACACTTATATGTGCACAGTTATCCGGGATCGTGCCCTATGTGTCCGTTGTCTTCCCTACACTCTGCGTCCTGTTCCATCTCCATCTCTTCCCGAATGAAATGCAGAGCCCAATTCTTGTGGCTAGGGGGCCCTCCCTGTGCATTGTGGGGGTGGGAAGGCTACTCCAAGTCACAACTAAACAAACCTCCCAGCACCAAGTCACAACTACCCCCACTGCCTCCAGACATTGTCAGTCCCCTTGTGGGAACAAGCTTGTCCTGGTTTTACAACCACTGTGTTAGCCAATCACAGGCCCCTAACTTAAAAAAAAAATCCAAGCCTGCAAGATGGCTAGATGAGCAAAGACACTTGCCATAGGAATCTAAGGACCTGAGTTCGCTCTTTGAAATGGGAGAGAACCCTGTCTGCAGAGTTGTCCTGCCTCCCAGACATGTGTCCTGCCTCCCTGCCTCCCATGATGTGTTGGCCTTACGTTGCTTGAACAAGTAGGGGAATTTCTTGCTGCTCCATTTGGCCACAATGGGCCCCAGAGTGATGCAGAGTAGAAACAGCAGCATGGCCGATGTCAGTGCCAGCAACCAGGTAAGGACTTGCAAGGAGCTCCCTCTTTCTGGAGCAAGGAGAGAAATGCCGGAGTATTCGGTGAGGGCAAAGTTGATCCGCTCTCACCCTGCAAACACATGGGCTCCAGTAAGGCAGCACCCTGGGCACCCCAAGCCCGTAACTTAACAAGCTTAGATAACTTTACTGTCTTTCTTTTGTTCATTCTGTTTTGTTCCTGAGACAGTCTCATGGATCCCAGGCTAGCCTCAAACTCCATTTGTACCTGAGCATAACCTGGAACTCCTGATCCTCCTGCCTCCACCACAGGGTGGGGATTGCAGGTATGCAGCACCATGCCCAAATCCATGCCATCCTGGGTATGGAATCCAGGGCCTTTCCAGCATGTAAAACAAGGGCTCTACCAACTGAGTGATGTCCCAAGTCCTAAATCTAAGTGACATTTTAAAATGAGCCTGAATTTAATGATTTTCCCAGCAACTAAGTAGCCTGGACTACTGAGCATAATGTATGAGGCCCTTTAGTTCCTTGGACTTGGCCTTTGTAAAGTTATGTTATCTGTTTGGGATGAGGGGTCACCATTACTGATGACAACAACATCCAGGAAAACAAGGCAAGGCGTGAAGAGGAGAACACCCCGGAGCTGCCTGCTGTGGGCAGAGCTGGGAGACTCAGCAACGCTGAGGGCATTCACATATAGTCTGCACAGACATCATGCATTTGTTTGGATAAGCCTTTTCAGAGAGTCTTGCTGTGTAGCCCAGGCTAGCCTGGAACCTGCGGGCCTCCCACCTTAGCCTCTGTAGTGGTATGATTATGATTCCAGTTGTGTGCCGCCACACCCGACCATTAACTTTTATTTAATAGCAATAAAACAACCACCTGATTTTCTCATGGGGCAGTCACGGTGGGGGAGGTACCTGGAGAGAAGCTGACCAACGTGGGGCCACAGATCACATCTTTCTCTGTGGTTCCGTTCTCAAGCACAGACTTTCCACCTAGAGAGCAGCTTAGACGGGTCAATAAAAAGAGTTCAGATGATTAATTTGGGACCAGAGGAGCACAGTGAAGCAAGCACCTGATACTTGTTATCCCACGAAGTAACCATGTGATGCAGTAGGTGGGCTTGGGCTCACAAGCAATGGGCAGATGATGTGAGAAACTCCCGTGTGACGCTCATACAAGACCCCGTGGCCTCACAGAGTCCCCTGCCCCCTAGAGGTGAGTCACTACAGGTCTACATGCCAGCGACAATGTCCTTTGTTTTTCAGTTTATCTCAGGTTCTTTACATTGGGAGAGACGTGAGAATATATACATACTTCGTCCACGGTCGACAGGTGCCACCCCCATCCTGATCATTAAACGTCCCGAAGCCACAGTTTTTACAACCTTGAAGGAAAGCTGAGAATCAGTAGGAGGCATTTTACCATTTTACGATGTTCCCTTGATGAGCAGCAGATGGTGTGGTGTCATAGGCTAACCTGTGCAAATTGCATCATGATGATTTTAAAGCTTTAATCTGTTATCCACATGTATGTGTGCACGCATCTGTGTGAGCACATGTGCATGTGAGTGCAGATGCCCATCAAGTCCAGAAGAGGGCGTCAGACACCCCCCCAAACTGGATGGGCCATTGTGGGCAGCCTGAAGTGGGTACTGGAAACTGAACTCGAGAACTCGGCAAGAGCTGTATTCCCCCTTAACTAAGCCATCTCTCCAGCCCCTGCTTAGTGACTCTTGAATTGAAACCCCAAGACTGCTCAGTTTCAGTCTAATGATATGAGCAATATTGTCTGTAACCAAAATGTGCAAAAATACGTGACTCGAGTGATTAACAAAATTATTTCCATTCGTAAAAACACAGACTACATAGTGGAATATAATTACAACACCGTTAGCACCACATACTGCGTCTCTGTCCTTCACAAACTTGGGCGGAGAAAGAGCAAACCTACCCTGCTCTGTCAGTTCTTGGCCTGGCTTGCAGTCCTTTTCACACCTTGCACACTGTGGCCCCAAGCAGTGGAGTCCCTCGATGCATTCACACTCTGCATTGCTGGTGGGGGAGCAAGGCTTCTTGAGCCTGAAATAACCTACAAAGCCCCGGCTCTACGTTACCCTTGGAAACAAATTTGTATTGCAGTTGAAATATATATGTATGTGTGTGCTCATGTATATATGTGCATATGCATACATGTGTATGTATGTATGTATATATATATATGTGTGTATATATATCCATTGCTCTGCTTATAATGTTAATGATTATGTTGTGCTCACCTATTTACTGTCTTTGTGAAATAGGGTCTCATTGTGGATCCCAGCCTACCCTTCAATAAGAATCTTCCTGCCTCAGTCTCCAGTGCTGGGATTGTGTGCCCCAGTGCCTGGCTTATACTGTTTTATTTTCAATCCCCATTAAGATATTTTCCACTTTGCTCACTAAAAGATTTTCTTGGGCTGGGGAGGGAGCTCAGTGCTTGCCTAGCATGCCAAAGTCCTGGGTCCCATCCCCAGCTCCTCATACACTGTGTGGTGGCACATGCCTGTAATCTCAGCATTTGGGCAGGAAGAAGAGACATTCAAAGCCTGCCTAAGCTACATGAGACCCTACTTTAGAGAAAAAAAAAATCCAGGCGTGGTAGTGAACACCTTTAATCTCAGCATTCCAGAGGTAGAGGCCAGAAGGTCTGAGTTCCAGGCCACCTTGGCCTATATATTAAGTTCCAGGTCAGCCAGGGCTACATAATGAGACCCAATCTCAAAACAAAACAAAAACAACAATAAAAGCCTTTCACATCAAGTGAGTATTTCCTCTATTATTCAAAAAATCAGCAAAAAAAAATGATGACTTGCTGGTGGCCATGTCAGAGGAACAGCAGGTGGCGATTGACTTCAGGGGATTGGCCCCCCAACATGCAAGGTGCTGATGGGTGAATCTTGGACCGCCAAGGCCCTGAGAGTGTCGGCCCCAGGATGGCTGTTGTTACTGCTGTGTCTTTCCATGAATGCCGCTGCCATTTTTCTCTGGTATCTAGTGTGGTGTGAATGGGCAGAGATTCCCCACTGCCTGTAATGTAGTATGATTATCTCATGGAAATATTCCATTCTCCTGGGGATTTTTACCCGTGGATTATTATGAAGATGACTTCCTCCTAAGCTGTGCTACTTAAAGTAATGACTTTTACACAATAACAGTGTTCGTTTAAATAGGATGTTGATGCCTGGGGGGGGTCCTTTAGTAAATATAGTCAGGGATTGTGATAGAGGTTACCTTAGTGGGAAAGCTGAGACAGGCAAATGCAAGATATGGTGTCACCTCTGCCCCTGAGAAAGCAGGGGCTGCAGAAGACAGAGATAAGAACAGGGAAATATCACACAGCTAGTTTCTTCTGAGGCATCACATGGACTTGGCTTGAGTCAATGATTAAGAAAAACAGTTGTGTCCCAGGAGCTAAGTTAGCTCACATTCTTTTCGTCTTAATATTGAGAGATGTGGTCATGGGTTGCAGTGTGCACCGTAGCTAGAACACAGCTTTAAATAATGACTTAAGGGTAGGTTAAGATGGCTTTGTAAATAGCTTTAAAGCAAATAAAAAAATCTTGGAAAACAATTTTAAAAAGCTTGCTCTTAATAGCTGAGTGAGGAGCGCACTGAGGGTGGAGACCAAGAACAATGGTAGCCTGGCTATCGCTGGCTGACCTTCTAGATGGGTCTGTGGTCAAGGCTGATGAGGAATCCCTTGTGCCCATTTCTGCCCTCAGCTTCCTGGTATAAACACCTGTTGAAGAAGAGTGGGTGTGCACCCTGAGGATTTAAAATAGAGCTGACTGATACTTTTTCATATATAAAAACTTAGATTTGTGATTCTCCTAAGATTTCTTATAAGATTACCTTTTGAGGTAAATAATAAAATGACTGGTCCTTTCTCTGTAACCAAAAAATGCAGCCTGGCAGCAAGAGAACTGACTGAGAAAGATGCCTTGCTCGCTTACACTCTGTTAATAACAAGTTACTTGGACATGAATGTATGTGGGTTCTTGGGACAACTTGCTTTTCACCTGTAATGTGTAAAATATTTAATTGTGTAAGGGATGTGGAAAACATGCTGTTTTCCTCTTGTATTCACTGTAATCATCTTCTTTAAAATAGTGTGTAACCTCATCATAATGTTTATACTGCTTGAAAGATTTTGTTGAGGTATATAAGCTGTAGGGAAAAAATAAAATTAGAAGATATCACGAGAGACAGAGGAATACATCTAGAGAGAGCTAAGAAAAGAAAGAACAGAGAGAGAATATGATGGGGAGACCCTAAAGGGGGGTGTGTGTGTGTGTGTGTGCGCGCGTGCGCGTTTTCCCTTTTGCACCAGCCCCAGAGAGTTAAGTTTAGCCCCCCTCACAGGCCCCAAAGAGTTAAGTTTACTCCCTCAGATAGATGAGTCAGCTGACTTTGTTGGATTTCCCCCAGTCCCTGAGCTGCTGGAGGCTGGTCCTTGAGGCAGCGACAGTAGCTATTCCATAAAATACTTTGACTACACCTGCTGTGGACAGAGAAGTCAGCCCCTGTGAGGCTCAAGATTTTGAGTAGAGACCAGTTAGTAAAGCGGGACCAAAGCTGGTCTCACCCAAGATTTCCTAAAGATGGAGACGCCTCAGCGTAAAGCCGACCTCCAGTCTTGGGAGGCTGAAGATCACAAGGTCCGGTCCAGCCTGGGCAGCAGAAAAGATTCTGTTTCAAAACAGACAGACAGACTCACCTGCACACACTCTGCAGAGGTTGCAGTACGGCCGTCCGCCCGTGCTGGAGTATGTGCTTGGGGGACAGCTGGTACACACAGGATTGTCTTTATCGCAGAAGGTACCTGGAAGGCAGCACAGGTGTCCGTGTCTGACAGCACTCAACCGTCACTCGAGGCATTATGAGGAAATCAGAGCAAATGCTCCATTTATCCTCTAGGCATCTTGGCAATAGGCGAGTTTACTGATTGGCGTTTTAAGACTATACATTTGCAGGGAGACCCCTGGCATAACCCAGCAACTAGGAGTAACAGTGTATAAATGCTGCAACAAAGAAATCAAGAGACGAAAACCTTGAGTCTGTTGATCTCCTCTGAGACCAGTGTAACAGGAGGGGCCCAGAAGAGAGATGCTGCCACCTACTTGCTCCTTGCTGCAGAGTGCATGTACCGAGTGCTGTTCTGAGCCTGTCCTGGGACCTTCCAAGCACCCCTGAGACAGCTTCTCTGACTGTACTCAAGTGGCAAGGTTGAGGAGCTGAGACTGAGTGAGCCAGATCCCCAGGGCCTCTTTGTTGTATCCAAAAAGCCTTTGCAAGGGAGTGAGCCGTCTTCTGAATGGGCTAACCGAACTGAGTTTTCAACGGTCAGAAAACGCACCCGTGGATTTGGTACTTACCAGCCTCACACTTGGCACAGGAATCCTGCAGGGCTCTTGTCCTTTCAGTGCCCACCACCAACAGCACAGTCACCACCATGTTGTAACAGCTGTTCCCCATGACAAACTCTTGCACACATATGACACTAGCAAAGGAGATTCCAAAAGTTTCAATCAAATGAGCTGCTCTCTGGCTGGTGGTGTGGCTCACTTGGTAGAGTGCCTACTCAAGAGGCATCAGTACTTCAGAAACCATGGTGGAGGTCCATGCCCGCAACCCCAGTATTCAAGATGTGGAGGCAGGAGGATCGAGAGTTCAGGGTCATTTTCAAAGGCAAAGTAAGTTCAAGGCCCTTCTGGACTACCTGAGCCCTGTCTTTAAGAGAGGGGTTAATTCACAAATGTCAGTCCACAAAATATAAGCAGAGTGGGTTGTCTTTCCATAACTATCTGCGTTGCCAGCAATACTTAAACAGTTCTACAGGGTTTTAAGGAGAATTTTAAGGAATATTGGGGCTGGAGGGACCGTTCAATGCTTGAGAACACACACTGTACCTGTAGAGGACCCAGGTTTGGTTCCCAACACCCATGTTGGGTGGCTCACAACTGTCTATAACTCCAGCTCCAGGGGATCCTATGCCTGTTGCCATCTGCATCCAAGTGTACAAATACCCACATACAAACATGCACACACAATCAAAAATTTTTTTAAAAATTATTTTTTTAAAAAAGCCCAGAATGTTATGGAAACATAGCAAATCTACAGAGAGTTGTACAACGGCCACTAACTTGGTGCACGCCCACCAAGGCTCAGGCTGAAATGAGAGCAGGAACATTAGGGACTTTCAGGTTCCTGGCATTGGCACCCATGCTGCAAACATGCTGTCTCTGAGGCAAAGTCATGACGGTGATGCCATCCAATGCCCCCTCAGTGAGAGGGGGCCGCGATTATTGCTCTGCTCTCTGTGGCTGGGCGTTTAATTGCTCTGACTGTGAAAGACCTTTGCTGAAAGTCACCGTCTGAGAGCTTCTCAAGCACAGACCTGCAATTGCCAATTTTGAAATTTGAAGTTTGTAGAAAAAAAAAAGATAAAAATGGCAAATTAAAAAATCCTGGGGCTAGGGATGAATGAAGCTCAGCTGGTAGAGAGTGCATCCGGCATGCGTGAAGCCCTGGGCTCCATCCCCAGCACTCAATCAGACAGCAGACACAGTGGTTCATATCCAATCCCAGCACCCAGAAGGTGGAAGCAAGAGAATCAGAAATTCAGGGTCAGAGCCTGAGACTAGACTGAACTAAATGAGATCCTGTCTTAAAAAAAAAAAAAAAAGAAAAGAAAAGAAAAAAGGAAAGATTGTGTTGGGGGGACCAACTTCATTTTTCTTTGTTTTTACATAGTGGACATAGAATTACAAGGGAAGAAAAGTCTAGAAATCTGCAGTGAGAACACAGTCCATCCTTACTTCTTTAGCCTCCCCCCCCACAAGCCCCAAGTCAACAAACCTTGTGATCTCAGGGCAGCGAAGAACCTTCTGCTCTGTGAGAAGCTCAGCGAGGTTCTGCCGCTCCAGAAGACCACGGGTCAAACGGTGACTCAACTGAGCAAAGCCTCCTGGGAAATCCCCCACGCAGCACTGCGAGGTGGTTCTTCACCCCGACACTCTCAAAATCCCCAGAACCCACTTGATAAGGTCACCTTGAAGGGTTTCTTGGAATCAGCTGTCGACCATTAGGACATTTCCTAAGCAACCATAGGGAAAAGATTTGGTCACTTAATGTGGTCCTTTCTCCATGCTAGAGCTTTTGATGTGTCCTTAAAATCTTGGAACCTTAAGGGGTGAGGTCAAACTAAGGAAACAGTGCTTTTGCCACAAGCCGTCTCCTAAACCACGCAGAGAAGCATGCCCCTTAAACCCAGCACGGAGCTGCGCTGTGGAGTGCATGCTGTGGAGTGCACCTACCTGCTCAAACCGCTAAGGGATCCAGGGATCAGGGATCAGTCTCACCACAGCTGTTATTAGGATGCGCTTACGCAAATGAGAGGATAAACAGGGGGGAAGATCAGCAGGATGTGTTGTGCTGTGCCTGTGTGCCTGAGACCAGGGAGGAGGGAAAAATGCACGGCAGGGTGAAGGGAGGGAAGCCAGGCAGGCGTGAGGAGGAGCTGGGTGATGTTCCTGCACGAAGCGGGGACCCATGAGGATTTTTAGAGAAATGTTAAATTGAGCGGGGGGGGGGNAGAGAGAGAGTGAGAGAGAGAGAGAGAGAGAGAGAGAAGAAGAAGTGGAAAAGGAGAAGGTGGAGGGTGAAGAAAAGCAAAAAGGGGGAGGAAGAGAATAGGAAGGGGAGGTGGGAAGGAGGGGAGAAAGAAGGAAGAAGAGGAGAGGAGGGAGCAGTGTGGCATGAATAATAAAATCCAGAGACAGATATTGGGGTTCAAGCTGAAGCTGAAGATCAGAAAAGCAAAGAAGCCAAGCGAATAGAGAGTTCTTACCTCTACCAAGGCTCAGACAAAGAAAGGGGCGATCCTATCCTCAGCGTGACTGTAGACTGCAATGCTCCCCGCCAACCTCAGACTCTACTGAGCTCCTGTCTCCTCCTGCCTTATACTCCTCTCTCCACCCAGCCATATGCCTCCTGTCTCCACCTCCCTAGTGCTGGGATTAAAGGCCTGTGACCCCCGTGTGCTGGGATCACCTTTGTGTGCATTCTATTTCTCTTTTTAGATAGATTCAATCTGTAACCCAGGATGGCCTTGAGTCCTGGGATTAAAAGTGTGAGCCACCACTCCCCGACCTCTAGTGACTTAGCTCTGCACTCTGATCTTCAGGCAAGCTTTATTTATTAAAACACAAATAAAATATCACTCCAGAGGGGGAAGGAAGAAAGAAGGAATGGAGGAAGGAGAAGAGGGAATGGAGGAAAAGGAACGGAGGAAGTGGTTGTATGGAAGCTGGGATGAACTTGTTCATCAAGGGTGGGAGAGGGGTTCATAGTGAGAGAGGCTGTGTTGTGCCCAGAGTCCGGACCTCCAAAGACCACCAAAAGATCAGATCCGATGTAAAATCAAAGAGTATCTTTAATTACAAGTTCAAACTCGGTTCTCTCATCTGTCCATAGGAGCAGAGGAGCAGGAGAGACCCCGAGCCACAATGGGGCAGGGCATTTATTGGGGGTAGAGCAAGGGTGGGGAGGGTGTCTAGGGGTCTGCAAGTTGCATAGTAACAGTCTCAGGATTGGCACACCTCTGGGCTGGGGAACCTGTCCTGAGCTGATTGGTCAGCTGCAGCTGTTTAAAGGTTGCTATACCTGGAGGCCATCTGAAGACCGTTGCTATGGCTACTGCAGCCCATCCTTACAAATAAAACATCCAGAGCCTGCAAGCTAACTTCTAATTGGTTCCTTACCACAAGGAGGACACCTGGAAATTTAGGGCAAGGTCAAGCAAGGGGGCGGGGCTTAACAACCTGCTGAGTCAGGGGCTTACATCCTGAGGGCCTGGGTCCTTTATCCCCCACTTCTGGAAGTACCGATGACAAGACCCAATCATGGGTCCTGCCTGCTTAGGAGCTCAAGGGGTTATCAGAACCTAAGAGCCTTTAGCTGACAGATTTTTCAAGGCAAACATCTGGCATGCAGGTGGTCCTAGGCTACCCCTCTAAGAAGGTTTTTTAACCCCAAAGTGTTGAGACCCATTGAGACCCAAGGCTGCTCCAAGCCCTTTGCCAGACTGCTTAGGTCATTGTCTTCTGCATCACAATAAACAAACACCCCAGTTTCTGGTTAGCATTTGGGGCTTATGGCTGTGACCCTAATTTTTAGCTTTTTATTTTAAGTCCAAATATTAACAATATAAAATGTTTTATAAGCACAGATGCCCCATAGCCTTCTAAATTTAAATATTTTTAAAACTGTTCTTAAAAAAATTTGAAATATCTCAAATGTCTTCCTGCAATATCAAAAATAAAGTGCCCATTTTTAGCTCCAAGAGGGAGAAAACACGGCACAACCACATCTGTATGAAGCCAAACCAAGCTCCAATACTATAAACAAAGTTCAATAGCTGGGATTTATTTATATACCTGGTAGGTTTGTTTTTGGTTTTGGGTTTTTTGGGGGGGTTGAGAGAGGCTTGGGCCACCTCTTTGACCCCACCCTCACAGTACATGTACAACCCTGCCTTCTAGACCTCAGCCTGCTCCTCTTCACGGCAGCTGGTGCTTCTGGTGACTGTCACCGGGCAGTGGCAGTTCTAAAACTGTTAAGGCCCATCCTTACAACTGGACTCTTTGGGACTCTGGTCTCTGCTGTTCCGTATAAACCCTTTATATCCTTAAAACCATTAACACCTGGGTGACTCTTAAATTACAAAGGTTCGTTCTTGTGTATGAAAACACTAAGGTGTGGCTTTAATACTTTAAATCCTATTTTTTTATAAACCTTGTTTTCAGGACAGGACATTTTATATGAATCATCATATAAAAATCTAATCCACACTGTCTCCGAGATCTGTTGTTGCCTCCTTGTTAGGCCCACTCCACGTGGTCACCTTCAGTCAAGATGGTGGTGAAGCCATTTGACATCCATCTTTTTTAACTCCAGCAAAATGACAGCCAGTCATGTGGCTGACTGAAAATGATGGCAATTCAAATTGGAATCATGTCATATGGTTCCATAAAATTACCTATGCATAGATTTTAAATGATCAATTTCCAGTGTTACTAGTTTTAGCTCTTTAACTAGCTTTAATTTTAACATATTTTTAACCATAACTAACAAAATAAACTTATAAATTTTAAAGTACAGAATTTTCACTGTAATAAATCAAGTGCATTCTTTTTTTTTGGCTGTTCTGCTTTGTTTTCTTCTCCTTGTCACTGTGTCAGGGTCTCAGACTGACGGGGCAGCATAGAGGAGACTTTTAAATAAGCATGCCTGGATCTAGCGAATGAAGAGCCAGAATCCAACTCTAGAGCCAGCTTCTCAATAAAGAACAGCTTTTATGTCTCAGCTCCATGCTTGCAACAAAAACTACGAACACACCAAAAAACACAGACAAAACTTTCCAACAAGACAAGCAAAACTTTTTAACCAGAATTAACCCAATGTGGTCAAATTTTCAACTTAATTTTTATGGTTTCTTTTTAAATTCACTATTTGCGGGTATGAGAAACCACAGCAAACATAGTTCACATCCCTCTGGCCTTCTACAATGTTTTATAGACCTTCAGTCCGTTCTTCGCGTTCCTCAGACAGTCTGCCTTCAGATACATCCCTCCTTCTCTTTCCCCCTCTTTTTATGTCCGGCTCCTGACTCCTCTTCTGCTTTCCTGACAACATAAAAACTTATACCAAAGTCTTTCTTGTGGTTTCAATAACTCTAAATGTGCATCAACACATAAAATCCTGTGCCAGCATGAAGCATCTGAGACTAACAATAGTGTTTTCTTACCCTAACCACTAATAATTTATAACCAATCTCTTAAAATGATGACAAATATTTATAACGCCTTGGATCTGAATAACCAGGGCAGCCCTGGTGGAGGGAAGTCTGGCCACAGCATCACAACATCACCATAGCTTAGCACCCATAGGCAGTGACTCCCTGCCCTAGGCCACCCAGACAAACCTATTTGGCCAGAAGTCGAGGTGGGCAGCCCTCAGGGGAGGCTGCAGGAACCCCATCCACTAGCATGTGAGGGGATGGTAGACACCTGTTAACTCCTACAGCCATAGCAATTAACCCTGGATTCTCTGTTCAGCGTTCATGCAGTTTATCAACTACAGGCAGTCAGCTCCTCACCACCTCATTCCTGCCCCCAGCAAAAGTCATAGTTGGCTGCAGGCCAGAGAGCAAGAGACCAGCAGAGAGAGACTGCCCTTACCCTCCCTTCAGGAAAGTGAGGGAGGTTAGCAAACAGAAACAATGACACAGACAAGCACGTACTGTACACTGTCGCTGAGATGACTGTCATTCGACGTCAGCAAGTCCCATCTAACAGATGGCCTCTCTTGCAGTAGACAGGCCCCACCTGGCAGGAGCCACCTCGTTGAAGCTTTCAGAGATATGAACACACAGAACAGAACAGCAACATAGTAACAGTCGGCTGAAGACAAAGAACACTCACTCACTCCCAGCCTGCTTATCAGATTCTCAATGTGGTGAGGTGACTAGGAACTTGGCTCATGACCTTAGGGTAACCAAACCACCAAAACAGAGGAACAAACACAGTAAGATACATACACACAATGGCAAACAAGATAGACGGCCACGCACAGATCCAAAAAATGAGGCAACAGAGTAATGGTTTTGCAGTTGCAACCTGCTTAGTCTCTCCAGAGGAACTAGGAGGATTCAATCCTCCCCGAAGGGCCTCCCAACCCACCCGCAGGACAACTGGGATATCTCCCAATCACCTCAGCCTGTGATCCACCAACGCATCCATCTAGATCCTATGCAGGCCTCACAGAAGGAGCTCCAACACCCTGAAAGACATACCAGAACTTGCACAGGCAAAATAAAGTTACCTGACGGTTGGCACCCTGAGACTCAACAGAGGGTAGTCATAGTGGCTTTTGGGGATCCCAGATGAGCCCCCAAATGTTGTGCCCAGAGTCCAGATCCCCAAAGACCAACAAGAGACCGGATCCGATACAAAAGCAAAGAGTATTTTCAATTAGGAGTTCAAACTTGGGTTTCTCATCCATCTGATACAGCAAAGGAGCAGAAGAAACCCCAAACTGCAGTGGGGTAAAGGGGCAGAACAAACTTCATTTTGAGAAAAAAAAAACTCCATTTAGGACCTAACTAAAGGGGTGGGGGAGGGGGATACAACGCAGCAAAGTCATAAACATTCCCCAAAAACTCTGCCTGTCCTGGTCAAAGTGACCCACCAGGGTGTCCAAACAACATCTGCTTGCTTCGAATGCCCTTGTAGGTACCTGATGAACTGCTGTTTTGAAATTCTTGTCTGCTGACAGTCACTGTTTTGAAATTCCACTATACCCCAACCAATGAATTCAAAAGTTGTACACTTTCACCCAATCCCGAAACGCCAAGACTTGTGCCATCCTGCTTGCAGCTTTTCCCTTTAAAATCTCCTACCCTGAAGCCTCGGGGCCATTCTTCCCCACCGGCTGTGTTGGAGTGTTGGATTATGGTTCACACTGGCTAACTTGTAATAAATGAACCCCAGTGTGTTTGCATCTGATACTGGCTCTGTCTTGGTCTTGTTTGGGGGGTCCTGTGACATGGGCACAACAGAGGCAGTGCATTTACTGGGGGTAGTGTGGGGCCCAGGCCACACAGCTGCCATGGCAGGCTTGATAGAGACCAGCTAAAGAGTAGATCTGAGATTCTGGGTTTACTGGTAGGCATCACCAGGTTAGAGGAAAAGCCATAAGCTCCCCACCCAGGGAGAGCCAGCATCTAAAGGGAAATATCTGACATTCCAACCACTAGATAATATCACAAGCCATCCCTGAGCCCAGGACTCATCTAATCCCCTTTAGCCAAGACCCCTAGACAAATGTCAGCCAATCAACCCTGGGAATCCCCTTACCCCAACCTCTACTATGATAAAAATCCTACCCCAATGGGCTGGGCACTGTCTGCTATCAACTGTTCCCTCAGACAGACAGAGAGTCCAAGCTCGAGCTTGAATAAAGGCTCTTTGCTTTTACATATGAGTACGGACTTTGTGGTGGTTTGGGGACATCCTGTGATCTGGGCATAGCAGGTAGAGCAAGGGGGGAGTCTGAGGGCCTGCAAGTTGCATTGTAACAGTCTCAGGAATGGCACACCTCCGGGCTGGAGGAGCTTGTCCTGAGGTCAGGTCACAGCTGCAGCTGTGAAAAGGTCACTATACCTGGAGGCCATCCAAAGGCCATTGCTATGGTTACTGCAGTCCATCCTTACCAGTAAAGCACATTCAGAGCCTGCCAGCTAACTTCTGATTGGTTCCTTACCACATGGAGGATAGCTAGCAGTTTCTTCCCAGTAATTAGGACAAGGTGGGGCAAGGCCAGGGGTTCATGATGAGTCAGGGGCCTAAATCCTGAGGGCCTGGGTGAGGGCCTGGGCCCTTCAGCTGGACATAGAGGCGCACAACTATAATTCTAGCACTAGTAGGCTAAAGCAAACCAGCCTGGGTTATGCCACAATACCTTGTCTTTTTTTCTCTCTATTTTTTTGTTGCTTTTTTTATTTTTATATATTTTTATTGATATTTATTGAGCTCTACATTTTTCTCTGCTC
>LOJH01021110.1:0-20445 GCA_001685095.1 Ellobius talpinus | reverse complement strand
TTCATACATCTGCACGTCCTTCATACATCTCACGTCCTTCATACATCTGCACGTGCTTCATACATCTGCACGTCCTTCATACATCGCCATGTCCTTCATACATCGCCATGTCCTTCATACATCTGCACGTCCTTCATACATCTCATGTCCTTCATACATCTGCACATCCTTCATACATTGCCATGTCCTTCATACATCTCACGTCCTTCATACATCTCACGTCCTTCATACATCTCACATCCTTCATACATCTCACGTCCTTCATACATCGGCACGTCCTTCATACATCAGCACGTCCTTCATACGTCTTTTTATCCTTCATAACCTCTGAATATCCTTCTTACATCTGAGCATTTTTCATACATCCGAATGCTTTATCTGTGGTGCCTTGTAGCAAACACATTGTGGTTTTTTTCTTCCCTTTGAAGTTGGGTTCAGGAACTGGAGCTTTTCTTTCCTTGATCTATTTTAGAAATGATGTTTACTCAAGGAAGACTTTTGAATTTAGTGTCTCTTAGAATTTTAGTTAATAGCTTATCAATTCAGAGTTTTGTGTAATAAACAGGTCATACTCCCCCATGTCTTGTGATTTGCCATGTTTTTAATGTGGTTCTGCCACACAAATGCAGCATTCAGAACTTAGTTCAGAGGTGGAGCATCAGCCGGTAAAATAAAGTCTGTTCTGTCAAGCGAGAGCCATCACAGCCAAGCTGGCCTGTCCCAGCTCTGTTCTAGGCTGTCACTCTGATTTATAATCATCCCTGGGTGGCTGCTTCCCTTCGGCTTCCAGGCCCTTCACATATGAGAAGACCATCATCATATGTGACATGAGCACAGCCTGTCATCTGTGCCATGTGTTTATTGTATATGTTAGGAAGCTTGCTATTTAAAATGGTACAAATAAAAAGGAATTTAATGTCTGCTCTGAGCTATGCAAATGAACCTGAACAGGCAAAGCTTTATTATGTAGTGATAGTTCTGTGTCCTGTAAGACTAAGTCATGGTCCAAGGAGGGAAACTAGTGAACTTTTCCTTAGACTGCATGGAAGTGTCCCAGCTTCCAGGTAACTTAGGTGAAGTCAGTAAACTGCTATGCCAACTCTCTCTCCACATCACGCTGACAACTCAAACTCCTTCTGTTGTGGAGCATGAGGTTGGGAACCTTCCTTATTTTAGTTTAATATGGTAGCTGTGATTTAAAAACTATATCCTTATGTATTTCCTTGAGAAATGTTGGGTTGTTTGTGTTTGCTTTGCACTAGAAATATCAACTGAAGAATATTCTTCCCTCTATAGTAAGCATAAAATTAGCTGAAAAGATTCATTCTTCGATCACTCTGTGTAATGCCCAGGATTTATCAATCAAGTGCTAAGTATATCAATAGAATTTGTTTCATTGGTGGGAAATAAAACCTAGAATCAATTAGGAAGTTCTGGAAACCAGTTCTAAAGAAATTTTGGACATTTTATAATGTTAGTAGTCTCATGTGGCTGGTTGGTTTATAATGGAGAAGTGTTGTATGAGAGCTGATGCGAGCTCACTCAGGCACCCACTTAAACTGGTCCTGTTTCTCCTGCAGAGCCTCCCGAATATCCTCACAGACGACCGATTTAAAGTTATGTTTGAGAACCCCGACTTCCAGGTGGATGAAGAGAGTGAGGAGTTCCGGCTTCTCAACCCGCTTGTCTCGAGGATCAGCGAGAAGAGGAAGAAGCAGCTGAGGATGTTGGAGCAGCAAGAGCTTCAAGCTAAGAACGTAAAGCACGCCCGTCACTTAGCTGGGGTGGCTTCTTGTTGTGTGCCTGTCTTAGAGACCTTTAGTTCCTCCCTGTACATGCTGCTGTGTCACATAAGGACACCTGGGCTGCAAGTCTACATCCAGCAGGTCCCCCATACCTCCGCCTTCTCTTCCTTACCCCTTCCCCTGTTAGTCCCTTTGTTCCACTAGACAGGTGCACTTCTACTGTCATGTCATATGTACTTACATGATTCTCTGTGTTTACACAAAATCTAAGAACCTCACATGACATTTCACAAAGACAGATATTGTATGTTAACTGTTTCTTTGACCTGCAGTTTTCTGTGAATTACAAAGCCTTTGATTGTACATAAGAGGTAATTAGTTGCGTACTAATTGCTTGACATTTACCCTGGAGTCTGTCTTATTAATTAAAGGCATTTCTTCTGATGTGCTGTGGAGCAGCTGCCATGGACTCTAATGGGCCGCTGCCTCTGATGAGCCGTGTTTGGCTGGGGGAAGAGCTCTTCTTGCTGTTTTTAATTTCAGGAAGAGGAGGAAGAACCGGAAGGAAGGCCGAGCGATGCAGAAAGTTCGGAGAGTTCAGATGATGAAAAGGCCTGGGTAGAGGAAGTCAGGAAGCAGCGCAGACTCCTGCAGCAGGAGGAGAGAGTGAAGCAGCAGGAGCAGCTGAGGGAGGACCAGCAGACAGTCCTGAAGCCCCAGTTCTATGAGATCAAAGCGGGAGAGGAGTTCAGAAGCTTCAGGGAGTCTGCCACCAAGCAGAAGCTGATGAAGTGAGTACTGCCGTGGAGTACCAGCTGTGCTGCCCTCCTTGTGCACCACCCCTGAGATG
The DNA here is from genome assembly GCA_001685095.1 of Ellobius talpinus. Lineage (NCBI taxonomy): Eukaryota > Metazoa > Chordata > Mammalia > Rodentia > Cricetidae > Ellobius > Ellobius talpinus. The sequence goes on along the minus strand of LOJH01021110.1, from coordinate 17,850 downwards.
GCACCTGTCCTCTCTAGGGGGTGGGTACCAGAGGAGAGTGTGGGGATCCCGCACCCCTACCCTGGCAAGAAACTCACTGGTAAAGCCACTGGGCCCTAGCTGCCGGTTAATCCACTTTTTGAAGTTTTTATATATTAACATATGTAAGAATACTTTTAACCTTCAAATACCACACTCTTAATCCCTGTGTTTTCCACTGGGCTCCCCAACCTATAGTCAATTGCCTTGTTCCATGCCCTGGAGGTCAGACAGTAGTAGCAGAGGCTACTTAACAAAAAGTAATGTTTTATTAGTTTGCTTTGAGACAGTTTTGTAATGAAGCCCAGGATAGCCTCAAACTTGCCATTCTCCTATCTCCACTTGCTTTTGAGTCCTGGAATGATAGGCTAACAGAAATTTGCTTTGTTGTTTGTTTTCTTTTCTTTTTTGACAATTCCTCTGTGTAGCACTGGCTATCCTGGAACTCTCTGTAAACCAAGCTGGCCTCAAATTCACAGATCCAGCTCCCTCCGAAGTGCTGGGATTAAAGGCACGCACCACCACGAACCGGCCAGAAATTCTTTTTAGCACCCAGATCAAGGGCTGGGGGATTCCTCATTGGTAAAGTGTTCACTGTTCCAATGTGAGGGTCTTAATTTGATTCCCAGTTCCCACGCAAAAGAGTGCCTGGGAACAGACTGATCCCTGGGGCTTGGCCAGTCAGTCTAGCCGTATCTGCACACACCAAGTTCAGTAAGAGATCATGTCTCAAAAAGATAAAGTGGAAGCCAGGTATAATGGTGCACACCTTTAATTCCTGTTGGGATTAAAGGAGGCAGAGGCAGGAGGATTACAAATTCAAGGCTAACCTGGGCTCATAGTAAGTTCCAGGACAGCGAAGTCTATATGGAGAGACCTTGTCTCAAATAATTTATTAATTAATTAATCTTAAAAAGTAAAGTGGAGAGTGATTGAAGGTACTCACCTTTAGCTACCAGCCTCTGCATAACATGTGCATATATGTATGTGTGCATTTACATACACACATAGGCAAATATACCTAACACGTGTAAGGGTCTTGGTCATGTTTACCCTATCTCAGTTACCTGATTATTGGAAATTTACTCAGAAATTTGCTAGAACTTTTAACCCCTTTGCAACTGAATGGAAAGACACAGAGACGAAGAGGTGACTGCCAGGGCTTCTGCGAGAGAAGATTGGAGTTTGTGTTCAGTGGGTTCAGAGATTCAATGTGGGAAGATGCTGTTGCTTGTCACGGCTGTGCAACAATGGGAATACGCTTGATGCTCCCAGGCTGTCCACTTTACACGGCTTAGATGGTTTTATGTCATAAATATTGACCATAATGGAAAAATATCAACCCTCAGAAAGTTGTATTGTTTTGGACTATTTTCAGTTGTCAGGTAGCAAGTGATGATTCTTCTGTTTGAGGATCTGTAAGCAGACCATTGTAGCATGAATAATAAAAATCCAGAGACAGATATTGGGGTTCAAGCTATAAGACCAGAGAAGCAAAGCAGCCAAGCTGCTAGAGAACTCTTAACTCTTTAAAATCTTCAGACTGAAAAGAGAGCAAGTTCCTGTCTCATCCTGCTTTATATTCCTCTCTGTTACTGGGGATTAAAGGCATGCACCACCACCACCCAGCCCCTATGGCTAACTCGTGTGGCTGCTGGGATTAAAGGTGTGTGCCACCACTGCCTCGCCTGTGTGACTGACTAGTGTGACTAGCTTTCCACTCTGATCTTCAGGCAAGCTTTATTTATTAAAACACAAAACATCACTGTAGAGCATTGAGATAACGGTGGGCACTCTAAGTGGTCCTTGAAGTGTCCTGAGAAAAGAGCTGGGATACCCTTGGGAGCAGCTATGAGGCCAAAGGGGACTGAGCCAGGGTAGTCAGGTAGAGCCAGCACCATGTCCCATCCCTTGAGCTTCCCCAGCACCCAGTGCTGCTTCTGGGGTTCAGGCATGCCTTTCTCATTTTCATGCATCTAACACACACCTGGAACTGCATATGGTGAGTGGCCCCTTCCACTTAGAATCTAGAAGCACATGTGTCTTGTTCTAATTAGTCAAAGGTGTATTATGGAATAAAGAAGCTAGTGATACTATGCATGCCTATGCAAGCAAGTGTGTGTGTGTGTGCGTGCGCGCACACACACACATATACACACACATCATAGAGTTTTGTTTTGAGGGACTGCTGTTTGTTTGGTTTGGTGTTTTAGAGACAGAGTCTCACTCTACAGAGAGTCCTCCATAGCCCAGGCTAGACTATATTTTCGGTTACTTATAAGTGGAATTGCAGTCATATTGCTGCTCTCTGCTTAGCCTTTGAGAAGTGCTGAGCCACTTTGCAGGGCCGGTACATCCTAACTTGCTTTGTCCAGATGTCATTCTTAGGCCTTGTGTTGAGACAGACTGCATGGAAGTTTCTGCAGGCTGCATGTGCATGTCTTTGTTAGATTTTCCGGTGTGTTTGTCTTCTTCACGTGCTCTCAGCGGGTACTTGGACCAGAACAGGCCCAGGGCTGACTGTCAGTTACCCCTTCAGAGAATACTCAAAAAAACTCATTTCCCTGGTAACCACTGTTAGGAAATTGGAGTGGCTGTTTTCAGGGAAACACTTGGGGGTGGGGGTGTGACTGAGCTCACTGACATTTCTTCCTGTGGGCTAGAACTGGATATTAATGTAAAAAACAAACAGGATAAAAATTTATATTTAGGGGCTGAAGAGATGGCTCAGTGCAACATGTTTTTGCAATCGACAGGGCCCAGTTCCCAGCACCAACATGGTAGTTCAGAACCATCTGAAATGCTAGTTCCAGGGATCTGATGCTGTCTTCTGACCACTACAGAACCAGGCCTGCACGTGGCCTGCACACATATATGTGTATGAAACAATCAAACACATAAAATAAATTTCTTTAATTTTTAAAGGATTTTTTAAGTTCTTAGTGGAGCTGGAGAAATGGCTCTGTGATTGAGAGTGCTTGCTTCTTTCAGAGGACCTGAGTTCATTTCCAGCACTGACAGCAGGAGGCTCACAACCACGTGTAACTCCAGCTCTGAGAAATCTGAGTGCCTCTTCTGGCCCCTCTGGATATTCCCACACAGAGCACACACTCATGAAGATTACACACATCATTTTTTTTTAAAATTTAAGAATGGGGCTGGAGAGATGTCTCAGAGATTAAGAGCACTGATTGTTCTTCCAGAAGTCCTGAGTTCAATTCCAAGCAACCACATGGTGGCACACAACTATCTATAACAAGATTTGGTACCTTCTTCTGATGTGTGGGCATACATGCCAGAACACTGTCTACATAATAAATAAATAAATCTTTTTTTTTTTAAAAAAAAAAGAATGAATAGTAGACCTGGGGAGGTGGCTCTGTGGTAAAGACACTTGCTGACGACATGAGTTTGATCCCACATCTCACATAGTGGAACGAAAGAACTGGCTACTCTAAGTTGTTTGGCTATCACATATGCTCCCTCCCTGCACACGAAATAAATGAAGTATAGTGAACTAAATTTTTTAAAATAAATAAGCAATAGCTGAATGAACCCAGTGTAGTAAAACACTTTTAGTGAGTTAAACATTCACTTTGAAAAGAACTGGGGGAGTTACCTTGCTTCCATAAGCCTGAAAAGTCCTGCTACTTAAGGAACTAATCCACTAGAGTGTGCTAGCATTGGCAAAAGCAGCTTATTGAATGCTAGTCTTGACTGGATTATTGTAGCAAATCCTGACTTTGCAGATCTTAATATTATTTAATGAATCATTGAGCCATTATCCTTCAGAGAGCTGAAGTGACTCCTTATGTTTACTACGTGAGTCACCACAAGGCAGTCAGAATGGGATGTGTCCTGTTTAACTATTCACTTGGACTCACCCAGCTTGAAAATCATTGTGACAGAAAGTAAATGCAGTCAGTAGTAAGCAGGGTTTAGATAAATGCACGTATCTATCAACACAGATTTTCATGCCTTGCATGTTGCTAAATGTATTTGTGAATTATGCACCCACTTCTCAAGTTCCCCACCCACCATCCATTCATCAAGCATCCGAGGACCCTCCTCGACCCTGAGGACAGGAAGGAAGGACACAGGCCTGTGTTGCTCTTATCCTAGGAGATATCCTCTGACTCAGAGAGCTGTGCGAGAGGGACAGAAAGACAGGGCTTAATCCAGGGAAAATTCAAGAAGGTCTTTGTGAGAGTCATGTTGGAACTGGTTTTTTGAAAGGTGTAAAGCTGAGCACTCAGTGGGGTAGGGATAGGTCCCGCCAGGTCCATGGAAAGCCATAGAGCACTGTCCAGCTGAAATTAGTATCAAATCTATCGCAGTCTCTCCCTCAATAATATGAACACTTGTATAATAACAATACTGCATGTTTGTGGTAGAGTCAAATCATAGATGTGTAAGAGTCCCTATCTAGAAACCCACAGCACAGTACCTCAGCTCTAGAACAGTGGTGTTGGAGAGTCTGGACTCCGGAGGAACCACTCAGTCAGTCAGATCTCAGGAGAAATGGAGTCTAAGCTGCAAGGCAAGAAGAGCTGCTAAAAGACCATTGAAGGTGGGAGAGATGGACACCAACTATAGCACTGGCAACTGACTTGACTCCAAAAGCAGAATGGAACAGTTGAGGGTGGCATTGAAGTGTCCAGCATGTTACATGTTCCCTGTGAAGTGGTGCAGATGTAACACTCCAAGTGTGGAGCTGGGTTCTCAACATATGAACTCTACAGAGTCTGTCTTCTTGGTGGCGTTCAGTGGGCAGATAGAGCCTTTCTGGGACTGTTTCTCAAACCAAATGCCTATCTGGACTGGACTGAGTAATGCTCAGCAGATCATAAACGTATTTTAAACAGGCTAGTTGATCCCAAGAGTTCTGGCAGTGAAAAGGTGTCACAGTCAGTAGCTTGATGGGGACAGTCTTTTAGGCTTGAGAGGGTGTATGTTACAGGCAGGGAAACTCAACCTCAGGAAGTGGGTAATAGCAGTGAGAGAAGGGAGTTGATTGACAGTGGGTTTAGTAAGGAAGCAGGTAGCAGTGGGGCAGGGCCAAGTCAAGATACTAGTTCACAAGGGCGGGTGTGCATGCCTCCTCAGAGCTGAGAGAGTAGAAAGATGTGAACCGTGCTTGCTGGCCTCAGTGGGGTATAGGCACATGGGCTCTTTTGGGTGTGTGGGGCAGTGGAGACCTGCAGGACATGACCTGGAGGAACAGAAGCCAAATGGAGTCCTTAGGTAAATGCTGGGTGTACCGTGCTCTTCTGATCTACCGTGTAAAAGTGTTTGTCTTTGAATTGGTGCTCTGGGGTAGGTTCTGGGAATTCACAGATTTCTAAAGTAGTTCCTGCCTTTGAGGACCTCGTCGGCAATAGATAGTTCAGTAGATCTTAGTGAGTCTTGTCATGGTGGCTTCACTGTCCCTCTGTGGCCAGCTTCCCCCACTGACAGTGAAGGAGAGTTGACCGCAAATGGAACATTTATAGTATCAAATTCTTTTCTTTTTTCTCAGAAAAAGAAATTCCTGTGTGCTGGAATTCTTCCAGACATGTTCTACAAGGTCCAGCTTTAGAAATCTAATTTTAACGTTAGTTCCATACTTTAAGGACAGTGTGAAAGCGCATGTCATACATGAGCATGAACTGTAACTCCAAAGAGTGCACCAACCAGGTGGCACACAGCCTACTTCCTTGTTCTTATGAATAGCAGCTTCCTCCTTCATGCACAGGTCACGTCAGTCATCCTTCTTCATGCACAGGTCACGTCAGTCATCCTTCATGCACAGGTCACGTCAGTCATCCTCCTTCATGCACAGGTCATGTTAGTCATATTGTTTGGCTGGTTCTTTTAACAGTTAATCTTGGAGATTTTGCTTGTATCATAAGTCTACCTTGAGGCTGCATAGTAGTCTTTAGGATGGGCGTGTGGCTGTTTATGTAGCCTTTCCTCTTGGTGTATGTCTTTAGGTTGTCTGCACCTTTCCGGTTTTCGTGGCTATGAATGTACTCATGCACAGGCATTTCTTCAGAATGTCTCAGTGGCACATGCTGGATCAAAAGCTGTATGTGATACAGACACTGTCAGTCTGTCCTCAGCAGAGTGGCTGCTTCCCCATATCTGTAGCAACCGTTGCGTGTGCTAAGAGGTGAGGCGTCACATTTTTGGTTGCTCGAATTGATTCCCTCCTTGGAGTCTTCGAAGCACTGTTTGCAAGCTAGAAATACTGAGAGTTTATAGCCTTTTTGGAAAGGCAGAGATTTTTCAGTTATTTAAAAGATTGACTTTTTATTGTGCATGTATGTGTGTTTGTATGAATTTATGTGCACCGTATATGTGCAGATACCTGTGGGAGCTACAAGGTCCCCTGGAACTAGAGTTTTAAGTAGCTGTGAACTGCCGATGTGGGTGCTGGGAATCAGACTTGGGTCCTCTGCAAGAACAGAAAATGCTCTTAACCACTGAGCACCCAAAGTTAGTTATTTAGGAATACCTAAAATTAAAATTTTAAAATACTAAAGTACTCTATATGTTTGGCTTCCATTTGCCATGTAACTGCATTCTGTACGAAGGAACACTCCTCTGCATTGCTTTCTGCTCTTTGGCTTGCCAGCCCTGCAGAGGGACTTTTAAAAACCCGGTCGAGGAGTGATTTTTAATTAAATGTTGCTAATTAAAGAAATTATAAAGTATATGTGTGTGTTTTAAACCTCAAAGAAGTAAGTCATTCTCCTTTCCTGGGGCAACTAATAAATAATCTCATTTGATTTTTTTCCCTTGTAGTTTATGCCCATTTTTTTTAATATTAAGGTATCCTTACTAATCATTTAGGCCTTTCCCCTGAGAGGCCTCTGTGTGCTACCCTGGGTAGCTGGGTAGTTCAGCTTCCCATCTTAACTCCTTGTCTTCTTTTAGCAGTCATTGTGGTTTTTAACTTGTCCTGCTTACATTTTTTTTTGAAATACATAACTGTACCAAATAGAAAGTGTCATGTATCATCACCACCCCCACCCCCACATACCCCAGACCTGAAACCTGGGGTGGGGAGAGACAAGGAGGGCCTGAGGTCAAAAAGGAAGTCAGTCCATCCCCTACTTGTGTGTTTCTTTACATCCTGTCCCAGGTGTTCTGCAGCTGTGTCTGTCCTTCATAGTCTCTGACCGGTCACACTCAAGCAGCAGACACTGACCTGCTGGGTGGCAGCCACACTCAGCAAGCTGACGTTCAAAGGGAGGGAAGTCAAGCTTGCTTTAATGTAGAAGTCTGTACACCATCCCCAGCTGTCTCTGATCTTCTGCCATGGCTCATCCTAAAATTCAGCTTGCCTCTCCAAGCAGCCTAGACAGAACAAGTTTTTACAGGCACAGGAGAGAACATTGGAAGAAAAGCAGTTATGTGCACTAGCATGGAGGAAGTTGGGGCATTCTTAAAAGAGTAGTAATTTCCCACAATTGACTTGAAGAGTCTTTTTACTTCTCAAATTAAGGTGTTCTGTGGCCCACTTTGTGTCTGTGGCTCCACAGTTGTTGGGAGTTCCTGGTGGCTTTGAAGCTCACCATGCGGAGCTGTAAAGAGAGCAGCTGTGAGCGGACTGAGGAACCTGCCCAGGTGGACAGCATGCCACACTGCAGGCAGCTTGCACCTCACTTGAGTTATTTAAAAAATTGAAACTAGATTTTCATTTCTTCAAGTGTGTCCTGGGGAAGCGTGTCACTGAGAACATTTGATGGGCATGTCTCCTGCAGAGGTGTGTATGTCAGTGTGGTCAGACACACACCTGAAACGCAGAACCCTCCCCTGGAACCCCAGCTTTAGACTGGATCCACATACGGCCCGGGGCAAGTCATTTAGTATCTGCCTCCTTTTTGCCATCTATAAAGGATAAACACTTGTGTCTCAGGATTGTTGAAAGGATTAATTAGTTAGTCTATAAAGATCTTTGAAGATGAAGAGTGCTTTAAAAGTGCTTCTGAATAGCATTATCGCCTAGGAAAGAGTGCCATTCTCTGCTAACCACTTAGGCCTCAGACGGTAATGCCAGTGCTCTTAGCACCTTACCCCAGTTATAAAGTGAGAGCAGTTTCTCATGGTGTGGACATCAAACATCGGCTTCAAAGTCTCACAGGAACATCACTGTGTAGCAGCTCCCTCAGGAGCAGGGTTCCCATCCGAAATTAGCCACAGAGCTCATCCAGGGTAGAGAGGGCAGCTCACAGTCAGTCGCCTTTGCTTTTTGCCGAGTTTTCAGTATCAACTTTAACTTAGAGGTCTGTGGGTGGTGTCCCTCGAGTAGGGAAGGTTTTGTCTTGTGCCCTCGCTTGTTTTGAGGAGGAGGAAACAGAATACAACGGAAACTGTTTTCTTCCCTTCTGGTTCCCTCTTCTGTGCTCTCCTGCTCTCCTCAGAGGGGTGAGTGTGTGCTGCAGCCATTCTGAAGCGGTCAGTGAACTGCACGGCATGTGTCTAGGTTTACTTCAGTTTTCTCCCTTTAAAACAAGTTTGGGGGTTTATGATAGAACATTCCAGTAGTTTGCAGGTAAATTTTCCATATCATTGCTGCTGCAGAATTTGAGTATAATATTGGTCCTGGAGAGTGGGACATGGTGGTGCATGCCTGTAACCCCAAACTAGGGAGACTGAGGCTGGATTGCTTAGCGTTCAAAGCTAGCTTGGACTGTCAAAAGTCTCTATCTCAATATGGGCGCACATACACACACACCAGCACTGGAGATCACATGAAGGATTTTTAGTTATAAAGAAGAAAATTAATTACAGATCAGCCAACGGTTATAGAGATTCCCATTGTATAAAGAGACTAGAACAGTTTAGAAAACCCGATCAAGAAGTGAATTGAAATTTAACTCTGGAATAAAATGTATCAAAACCTTAAGATCCTAGCTGACGTTCTCAGTGAAAAGAAATCAGGTGGACTTTACCTCAAGTATTTCAGGACAGTCAGGACTGTTAAATGGAGAAACCCTGTCTCGAAAAACCAAAAAAAGGGGGGATTTCCCCAAAGTGCCAATTGTTTCTGTTCCTAGACAGTATGAATAGGTGGATTTGTGTTCAAGTTGTCCATGTAAAAGATGGGGACTGCTTGAAGCTGAGGGAAGAGCAGCAGACGTGTTACAGCAACCCTCTGTGACTGAGAACTGTTTGTAGGCAGTGTTTTGTAGACAATGACCAAGAGCCACATGTCCACCCACCCCGCTGATTTACACAGTGATTTAGAGTCACCATCACTGCAGACCATCGCAGGACACCCTGCGCCAGAAACATCGCTCCTGTGCTTTAGTTTCAGAAATATAATCCAGTAAGATACATGCAGCCGTGGAGCTCTAGCCCTTGAGTAGCAGATTAGCGCGTGTTTCTGCTGTTCATTGCTTATGGAGGGTGACAGTTTGAGGACGGCCCACTCTGGGCTCTGCTAGGCAGCGCTCCTGTTTGCCATGTGCACAGAAGACTTTTCTTCATGCCATCAGTCCTGATTCAACCTTGTTCCAAATAATAGATCAAAGCATGTTAGTTAATGTGCCATTCTTTTCAATCTCCTGCAGCAAAACTCTTGAAGATCGTTTGAAACTCGAAGCAAAACATGGGATGTTGAATGTATCCGACACCACTGTTGGCAGCAAGCAGCTGACGTTTACACTCAAAAGGGTACGTTGTTTCCTGATGTTATTTTTTAATTCACACAGGAAAGCAGTGGGTATGTGTCTGGCTTCAGGACCACATTCCCAAGCTTCTCCCATTGAGGAAGATCTGTTCTCTACTCCAGTGATTTCCTGTGGCCGGATCCCCTGCTGGGTGACAGCCGAGGAAGAGTGGCTGGGAGTTTTAGTGATGTGGGCAAAGGTGGGCCTCATGCTGGAGGGTCCTGCTTGGCGACCCGCTGTTCTCTGGGTCTTTGTGGCCCCTGGCTGAGGAAGGGGATGAACATACCCAGTACTTACCTGGAAAAGACTAGGAAATGACCTGCTGTGGTGCCTCAGGTGATCCCATTGGGCTCACCCAAATACAGCCATTTCCCAGGTGCTTTCTCAGCCAGTGGCAATGTGTTATCAGTTGTCTTGAAGATGTGGTTCTTAAATGAGGTGTCATGATAATGCCTCTTGCACATTGTGGGAGGGCTAAGTTGCTTAAGTATCTGCCCTCAGCTAATAAGAGAAACAACACGGTCTCTTTCTTGACTAAGTCTCATTCCCAGTCAACAAAGTCCCCCAGTAGAAAGGGTGACCGCAAGGACGACCGCAACACCACCCGTGGCTCCTTTGCTGACCCGGCATGCCACTCACATGCCGTAAAATTACATGCCCTGTGTTTTTGTTAAGTATGCACTTGTTTAACTTTTAGCACTGTCGAAGGAGAAGCTAACTGTGCTTCACAGGAGCACGCTCTAGCAGTGCGTTTTTTGCAGCTTCCTGAAATTGTCAGTCTGTAGTTTACCAGACTGTTAAAGCTAAAACTACTTGATATGTTAGTTTTTTCTAAAACCAAATGAGCAGTTTGATTTGTGTTAACAAGGCTTATCGTCTCTACTCTGTATGTGTTAACAAGGCTTATCATCTGTTCTATAAGAGGCAACTGTATCTCCCCTCTGCCAGCAGGATCCGCTCTAGAAACAGACCTGCAGTTTCTCTTTGTGGCTCTGTGCTGCTGATTGCAGGGCAGCGCTGCCCTTGTTCCTTCACCATAGCCATGCGTAGCCCTGAGCCAGGGGAAGACAAGAAGCACCCCTGAGCCCACGAGCAGGGTTATCTGGTTAATTCTTTGAGTGAAGTTGGAAAACACAGACAGAAAAGGGCACGCACACTCATGCTATTCCCTCACTCTCTTTTCTTTCCATTTTCATGTTTTGGTGCTTAGTGTGGTCCTCCAAGTCCATGCACATGCTAGACCACACTACAGCTGAACCTCATTCCCAGTGCTTTCTAGGATGTTCGCTAAGTCTGTAACCATCTCAGTCTAATCTGGCATCTCAGAGTGGGAGAAGATAGCCTAGTGGGAGAACTCTGGTCCAGAGGCCCTGGCTGTAGGCAGTGAGAGGATGCAGCCATTTCCCACCCCACCCCACCCGACACCACACCACACTGAACTTTTAAATCAGAAGATACCATGTTGAATGTCACTTTGTAAATTTGCAATAAAATGAAAAGGTGAAAAGACACCCTAAAAATTGCTTGAAGTGACCTCAGAATCAAATGGATGCTTTGAAACTATTTGGGAGAATATACTACATAAATTAGTGTTTGATTTGTATGTTTTATTACTTGATTGGCATGCTCTTAATTATTAAATATATCAGTGTTAAATATATGTTTAGGGAATCTGTATTTGTTTATAGAAGTTTCTTTCTATTCTGTTTATTATATGTGATACACTAAAGCAAAATCATAGAGTTGTCCAGTACATCCAGATGCTTTCTGCAATGTCAGTAGAATTCACAAGGAAGCTGTGTGCATTAGCTCTCTGTGTGTGTTCTCGCCCCTTCTCCACGAGGCTATGGGCTACAGCAGGGTAGTCAGGGCAGGAACTAGGAGACAGGAAAAGCTGACTTGGAAAAGAGCTAATTGCTCCATAAAGCTTGATGAGTGGGTGACACAGTGGCACGGTCTCTGGCGGAGCCTTGGGGAAGGAGGCTAATGATAGACCTCTGTGTGCGGGGAGCTTTGTCTGCAGACAATAGCGGCCTCTGCCCAGCTCCTCCTGCTGAGCTGTAACAGCAGGCCAACACTTCCAGAGAGACTCCGGAGGGCCCTTCCCTCACAGCTCCCAGCATCCTGCCCTTCTGGACTCAGTGTATCATTTTCCAACAGTATCTAAAGAAATGCATTTTATAAGCCAGGCATGGTAGTGCTTGTCTGTAACCCTAGTCCAGGCACCTAGGGCCTGAGGCAGGAAGATGAGTCTGAGGCTAGTGCAGGCTCCATAGACACTGTCTCGGGGCTGGGAACGCTTTTTAGGGAGACTTTTTAATACATAACTGCAAAATGCTCTCCCCCTCTTCTGCCCCCGCCTCCAAATTCTCACCAGAACATCCCAGAGCCTTGTTCATCATAATCAAATAGCTGTGTCAACTCTGCTAGGGTCTCGATGTTGCAGTTTGGTCTGCAGGGCAAGTGCAGCCCCCAGGTTCTAAAGTCTCCCTGCAGTTCTTTCTGCTAAGGATATGGGCAGGGTAAATGACACACTTACAGAATTAGCCCAAAGTAAGTGCTCCGGGAGGAGGAAGAGGTGTCTGTGCACCTGTGGCAAGGCATCTATCTAATCCATGTTTTAGGAAGCAGAGGCCCATGCTGACATACACTTTTTATATATTTGTGTGTGTCTGTGTCTGTGTGCGCGTGCACGCACCATGTCGTGCATGTTGAGGTCAGTGGGCAACATGTATAATCAGTTCTCTCCTCCCCCACGTGGGTGAAGGGGATCAAACTCAGGTCTTCAGGCTTGGTGGCGAGCACCTTTACCTACTCAGCCACCTTAGCCACCTGACGTACTGTTTTTATTTTTAAAAAAATTCATGTCAGCCATGACCAGAGGAGTGAACCAGGAGGATGTGGTTGCCTCACCATTCCCCACCCCCACTCAGTGAGGAAGGGAGCCTCAGGTAGAGCACTGGGTGGCTTCCCCGCTAAACTGGAGAGAGTGCTGGGTGTGGCTTACTCTGAGAATGCACAGGAGATAGGGATTTTCAAAAACAGACCTGGCGTGATGTTCAGAGACCCAGAGAGCTCCGAGGACGTAGAAATGGCTCTCTCTGGCATCACCAGTTGCTTCCCTTCCCTCACCTTCCCACACCCACTGTTTAAACTCAAGAGGGAAACACTGGTGAATGTCTGCATTTTATCAAAGTGTATTATGGAAGTTCCCAGTGCAGCAGGCACTGGGGTCTGTGAGGCCAGGCCTTGCCCTGTACAGCCCCCAGCAGCCTCCCTCCAGCACTGTTGTGTATTTCAGACTGCTTAGCACCTCTGTCCAGCTGACCTGCTGCTGGGAGTAGGGGTGCTGCTGGGGAGCAAGTGTGCCTGGGAGCAATCCCACCTCTCAAGTAGGCAAATGAAGGTAGAGAACTCATGTACAAACCATCCCCTCCGTGGGCCCGGTGCGTCCCGGAGCTGTGAACCTAGAGCCGTCTGCCACGTCTGGCAAGGGTTAAGAAGAGCAAGTCTGTTCTTTGTAGGGAGGCTGGATTAATCTGTGCTCCCTCTCCAGCACTCAGCCAAAAGCTTTGGAGGTACTCCTAAGAAGTGAGTTAGTCAGGTTTGTGTCATAACACATTTTGATAAAATATGATTTTTTTGTTTGTTTCATTTTAAGTCTGTGTGAATGAAGTCACAGTTCTGGTGTGCAAGCTGAATGAGCTTGGGTAGTTCTCTGGCCTCATAAAGCTCCAGGGGTCTCCTACTGTGTGCTTGGGCTGGTATATGGATGTTTCTCCTCTTGCCCACGGATTCAGAATGTCTTTTGACAGTGGAAATTGGGCTTTGTTCGTCTGCTACCCCCAGCAGCCAGCACTTGATGCTGAGCTGCACAGCTTTGGTCCCAGGGCTCCATGCAGCCCTTTGCTGCATCCCGAAGTTTTCCAGGTGACTACTGGCCTTTTCTTTTCTTCTACTCACCCCATTTTCTTTTAGTCCGAACAGCAAAAGAAGCAACAGGAGGCGGAGAAACTGCATCGCCAGGAGAGGAAAAAGCTGCGGAGGTCTGCTGGTCACCTGCACTCCAGACCCAGAAGAGGCCGGCCCTTTCACTGACCAGGGAAGTCTGCCTGTGTGTGACTAGGACGTCAACCGCAGGCGAGGGATCGCGGTAGTTAAACCTCCATGTAGATGAATGTGCATGGTGATGATGGTCTGACCTGGCCTGAGCGGTTCCGGGTGCTGGGTGCTTTTTCTAAAACAGGCATCATTTCTAATATTGGAAAGGTGTACACGAAATGAAAAGTTTCTCTGATAAAAATGAGGGATTATTATTTTTACCATTACAGATATCTTGTCTTTTTTTGTTTGGGTTTGGTTTGGTTTTTCGAGACAGGGTTTTTCTCTGTAGCTCTAGATGTTCTGGAACTTGTTCTGTAGACCAGGCTGGCCTCAAACTCACAAAGATCCGCCTGCCGGTGCATCCTGAGTGCACCACCACTGCCCAGCTAGAATGTCCTGTCCACAGTGTCTTCCTCCCCTCAGGACTGAGTCACACGGAACTCCCACTCCTATTTATGTGGTGTCGTCTGGTTGACCCTGTTCATGTCCATGAGTTTATGTTGGCAGTTTTACTTGCTGGCTTTTGTATTCCTCTTATCAAGAGTATAAATTAATGATAATAAATAATAAATGAATGCTACTGGCTGTTTGTTTTAACTTGTCACCAAATCCTGTAGTCATTTCCTAACGAGGTACTGCTTAAGATGAGCAAATGCTTATGAAAAGAGATACGTTCATTTGGATGACTTCCTTGAGGAGGACTGGGGGAAATTTACAAATTCACTTCAGCTTCCATAGTTTGGAGTTTCTTGTGCGTACAAGTGAACTGGGAACTGTACCTGTGTCAAGTCTACATGGTGGATACATTAATTAGCATAGTCTGATGGTGCCCTGGAAAGGTCCTGGCCTCAGAACACCCAACCCTGTTGTAAGGAGGCCGCTTGTTTGTTTCCTGGTCGCCCAGACTCCAGAAATAATCACACAGAAACTATATTATTTGCAATACTGTTTNTTAAACATTTCTGACTAACTCTTACATCTTAATTTAACCCATCTCCATTAATCTGTGCATCACCCTGAGGTCATGCCCTACCAGCAAAGTTTCAGTGTGTCTGTCTCTGGCAGTGGCTCCATGGCTTCTCCTGACTCCACCTTCTTCCTCCCAGCATTCAGTTTAGTTTTCCCCACCTAGCTCTATTCTACCCTATCAGACCAAGCCAGTTTTCTTTATTCATTAATGGTAATCACAGCATAGGGAGGGGATACCCACACCACCACCCCATCAGTGTTGTGGACGTGATCACATTGTCTCCCTCTTTCAGTGTGGCCCCTTGTCTCTTCAGCCTGTGATGTGTACTCGAGAACTTACTGACTGGTGGTGCATGAATCCACCCTGCCCCCTCCCTTCCTGCCTTCCTTAAGCAGACCCCTCCCTTCCCTGCCTTGAAGTTTGTTGGGCGTGCTGTGCACCCCACTCTTCCATTTTTCTGTGTTTATAGTTGCTTTGGTACAGCGTCACCAAAGTACTCAATATGGACAACTTAGAGGAAGGTTCATCTTGGCTCTTACTTTCTGGGGGTGGCGGCATGTGCAGAGGCTGTGGACAGCACTGCAGGCCAGGAATTGGACTCCGGGCCAGGCCATGGCCTTAAAGGTCTTGCCCGAGAACCTGGGACTGTTCTGCCAGTTAGTCCCCACCTCCAAAAGCACCCATTCTCCAAGATAGCATCGCTGTCTGAAGGGTCAGGGGCCTTGAGGAGGACATTTCAGATTCAAACCCCAACATACTTGTTGGTTAAGGCCCAAGGACATGGCTTTACCCTCGCAGCCCTGCCAGCACTTGTTCCCCTGAGCACTTAGGGGCTGGTGTGAGAAGTGCAACTCCAAAGCCAGGCTCCAGGGCATGGGGACAGGGTTCCCGAGTGACAGCTCCTCTACTGCCCCAGATCCCAATCACAGCTCTGATATCCTAGACCCAGTATCTAAATCTTTTGTTTCCAGTCGTCTCCACATAGTCTTTGGAGAGAAGGAGGCATGCTCAGAGCCGCGTGATAGACCAGGAGGCCATACTGACATGGCAGCTTGCAGAGGGTGCAGGTCCAGGCCCAGAGACTAAGAAGGGCATCTGGGAAGGCTAGTTCAGATCATCCTGCTCTTCTCAGAGTCCTCAGGGCTCATTCCTAACAAGCTGAGTCCCTGAAGGACCCTTGTTTGCGGTCCCCACACTGACCTTCCTCTTTCTAAGGCATTCCAGGCGTTCTCTCAGCCTCACATTCCATTCCCTCAGCTCAGAAGCCCAGCCAGGATGACAAATAATACTCCATATACAATACATTTTTAAAACCTTTTTGTGGGGCCACAGAGACACCCAGTGGGTAGAGGCACCAGCTGGCTTCCTGAGTAGAATCTTTAGTAAATCATCCTCTGGGCATGCGTACATGAACACATACAAACTCACATGTGCATGCACATACTCACACATACACACACACACACTAATAACCAATTAAAACCTTACTGTGGAAAATGTCAAGTACATACATGAATGAACCAGCCTGTCCCATCTGGTGACTTCCACCTCCTTTCTGCATTGAGGCAACAGATAACAGCAGCATGCACCTGCTCATCATGAACGTTCTAGGAGGTTTACTTGTCCAGTGTTGGCTCCTGTTCCCAGAATGTCAACTCAGAAAGGGTTGGGGAAGATGTTTTATCAGTATGTTTTAGGCTGTATATCTAATCTCTCAAACAATATTAAGATGTTATGGGGTTCCCACTAGAGAAGACCACTCCGATATAGTTTGTAGCCAATTCAAAGTCTTTATTCCAGCCATACACAGGTATTCAGGACCCAAGGATAACACCAAACCTTTAGGGTAAGGGTTTGTTTTTTGTTTGTTTTTGTTTTTTAAAGGCAAAACCACATCCTGGTATCTTGCTTGGCAGCTGCAGAGGAAAGCTTTATACAAACAAGCAGTTTAGCGGAAGTTACTGCGAGCACCCGGAGAGGGAGGTCTGCCCGGCAGGCAGTGTGACAGAGGTTAAGGCGACTTAGCTGGGCATCTTGACCTCAGGTTCTCAGAACAGAACTGGGTTATTTCCCGTGGGATTCTCCCTCAAAGAGATCACATTCTAGTTAAACCTGAAGTGGCCTCAGCAAGAATACCAGATGGGGGACCCCTGCACTGCCCTGCCCTGTTACGAATAACTGCGTTGAATGAGAACGGTACGTAATGTCAGAAGTTACACTCTGTGCCTGAGGAACTTCCCGCCTGAGCTGTCTCAGAGGGGGTAGGACGCTAAAAAGATTACTCCAGAAAGATGAGAGGAAGACTGGGGGAAAGGAAACTGGAAATAACCCTTGTCAGTAACCCCTGGGAGAACTGGAATATAAAGGAACAGAAAATGGGGTGTGTGAGGCCAAGAAAGCATTTTCTTTCAGGTGAGAGTGTGGTAGTGGGTTGGTGCCCCTGGCCGGTGAGATGCCACAGTAGACGAAGGTGCTTACTCGCAAGCCTGGCAACTTCGAGTTCAGTCTCTGAAACCCATGTGATAGGAGAGAGTTGACTCACACAAGATGTCCACCATACACGTGTGCACACATACCCAAATAAATAAATGTTATAATAAAAAAAATCTTGAAAGGAGAAAGCATGACGTTAGAGAAGTCTGTTCACGGTGGCTGTAAAGAGATGGCGTGCTGGCCAGTTTCATGTCAACTAGCCACAAACTAGAGTCGTCTTTGAAGCAGGAACCTCAGTTGAGAAGGTGCCTCCACCACAGTTAGTGAGGGGACTTCCTAGAGGCATGGCAGCCTCAAATGGGAGTAGCAGGAAGGCAGAGGCCTGCTGTGCCCCTGGGCTCACACACACACACACACACACACACACACATGGTGGCCAGGCAGGAAGTATAGGCCAGAAAACCAGACAGGAAGAAGAAATGATGCAATGAGAACAGGAGTATTCTGGGAAGGAGGAAGTTAATTCCTCCCATTCCTGCCCAGACCACCAAGAAGCAGGATGTGATCTGCCCCACTGAGAAACTGAGCCGCATGGCTAGCATAGATAAGAACAATGGGTTAATATTAGCTACAAGAGCTAATAAGTAGCCTGACCTAATGGGCCAA
>LOJH01021109.1:748-13042 GCA_001685095.1 Ellobius talpinus | reverse complement strand
CATCATCATCATCATCACCATCATCATCATCATCATCATCATCATCACCATCAGTATTGTCCAAAGCACTGAAGATCAAACTGTAGGCAAATGCTCTATTACCAAACTATAACCCTCACCCCTGCCTGGGAATTCTTCAGGGGAACTGATAAGGATACATCTTAGGGTCACAGTCTTATCTTGGGGTACAGCTGCTTCTTCAGAAACCCTTGATATCACAGCTTCAGTTTGGAGTGCAGAAGCAGTTGGTTTTCTTAATATACTACAGCTGTACACTCTCTTAGGCTCGGGCCGTGGGTACAATGAGGGGTCCATCAGCAAAGTCACCTTTCTTCTCTGCTTGCAAACTGCCGCATCTGTCCAGACGCTTGTCTTACTGGGCACTGCTTAGTGTGGGAGGCTGCCAACATCCATCCACATTTGGACTTTTCCTAATGACCCTTCCTAGTCCCCCACTAGAGGGATTGCCTTCTGAGGCATTACGGATCACCAAATATTATGAAATCTTGTTACTATCTTTCCCATCTGAAAGATTTGTCCACTGCCCCATGCAGGCCTCCATGTTGTAAAATCTTAAAATTTGCCTCTCCCCAATGTTAGACTTCTAAATACTATGTTCTGTTAATGAGAATGCCATTTAGATCACTGTCACAACTTGTCTCAAACTTTACTGACTTTCACAGTCTAGGAGTTGGTTTTTCTTTCATTTAAGTTGGTATCTAGGACCTATCCAGTGGTTCTGCAGTATTAAAAACTCCAGATTTCTGTGTCTTATTTATTATTTTTAATTTTTCTCAATTGTTATTTCCACTAAGTTTAAATGGAGAGCTTCTGTTAGAAGTGGACTTTCTTAGAAGATGGACTCAGAGGTGGGGAAGCAGGACAGGAGAAGGGAAAGAGAGTCATAGATAGACACTCTATTGGGGAGTGATCTCGGAATCAACATTCACAGGGCTAAAGGAGAAGCTGAGCTGTGACACAGTTGAAACAGAAGCCAGCCCCTGGAGGTGCTGCAGCGGGCGGAGCCTTCAGTGCTCTCTGAGGATGGAAAGGCAGTAGGCTCCTTATTCCACCAGTTGTGAGAATCGGGCCTCACTCAACTCCTTCTTTCCCCTCCCTGGGGATGACTTTGGGTAAGGTCACTTCTGTGGAACACTTGAGCCGGGAGCTGACAATACTCCTGGTAGCTGGGGGAAGAGTGCCTCAGTTTCCTCCAGCCATTGCTCCATTTGTCTACCTCCTCCTCCTCAAACCTGGCATTGCCACTTCCGTATCTGCCTTTGACATCTCCTCTTGGATGCCATGTTGGTTGTCTCTTCCACTCAGATGTGTGAGTATTAAATCTAGTTGTGCGGAAGTAAAATGATTGCTTTCAGTCTGGCACTGGATCAAAACATGCTTAGAGCTTAAGACATGGATGGATCTATGTTTGTGTTCATCATCTCTCTTAGTCTCTCTGAACTTGATCTCTCATATCTCCCATGGCTGCTTCCCTCTGTGTTGGCCTCCTTCTCTGGATGCCTCATTTTGTGTCAAAGCAAAGATGCTTTGGACAACACAAGGCTTTCCCTTCCTTATAGCTCATACATTGGGAGACAGATGCAACTCTTTGCCTTAGTATCTCACAGGGGGTCCTTTGCATCATGAAGACGATCTTCATGTCTAAGAGTAAGGTTTCAATTATCTGTCGTGAGTCTGTCTTGCTTTGACAGTACAGTCAGGAAGTTCTGCAGCTGGGGGATGGACAGAACCCTGAAGGAAAAGTAAGGGTCTGTTTGTAAAAGGGAAGGGATGATGATGTTGGAATAGCCTCTTGAAGGTCTAAAAACCTAGGCTGTCCACAACTGAATGCTTAGTTTCCCTCTTAGCTTCAATTAGGTGCTGCTTCCATTTCCCCTGTAGGATAAATCCCTGTGCGTCAAACCTGGGAGTTGTCAACCCCTATCCTTCCTGGTATAGCCTCTTTGGTGCTTAATATTGACTGCCAACTTGAAAGATTTAGAATCAACCAGAAGACAGACCTCTGGGCATGAGGAATTTCTAGATGGGATTAATTAAGATGGGAAGGACCATTGGAACATGGGTAGCACCATCCCCTGGATTGGGTTATCAGATGGAATATACAAAGAAGAAGCAAAGCCGAGTATGGCATTTGTCTCTTTCAGCTTCTGGCCTGTGGATGGGATGTGAACAGCTGCCTTGCTTTCCTGTCACCATGCCTTCCCCACGATGGTGGACTGAACCTCCACGCTGTGAGCTAAAACACACCTACCCCTCCTTCCTTGTGTTGAGCCCATTACCCCAGTCTCTGAGTCAGTCCCTACTTTTCCACTGCCAGCATTCTCCAGCCTCAGTCTCTTTTCTGTGATATCCCAAGGGTTTCCTGTCACCTTCCTAAGCTTACTCTCTTGCAAGTCACATCTATCTTTCAGACTGCCTTTTACACACCTACTGGAGGTGTAGTTGTGTCAAGTGGATCCGAGCACAAAATAAATAATTCAACCCAGTGATTATTTTCATCAAGTGAGGCCTAGAATTCACCCGTCACTTCTCGAGGCTCTCATGACAAGACGATTGCTTAAGCGCCAATTTCCTTCCCTGACCGGGGGGACTCAAGGCAAGGGAGGGGGGGTCTGTCAGACATAGAAACCACCACATCCTGGTCTGTATTTGAAGTGCATATCCCTGAGGAAGTAGAGCCAGGATGCTGGGCTTGGGAAAGGAGCTCTAGGGTTTGGAAGGCAATGCCCTTGGGAAGAGCAGAAGTGAGGGAAGCCATTCTCCATGAGGAAGTCCCTTCCAGATGACGTCAGAGGGAAAATGATTACACAGTTTCCACAGTCTGAGAGTTTGGTATTGTCCCTTTCCTGATGGCACAAAGGGATGGCACCATATCAAATATCCAGAAGTTAAGATGGAGCCATGTTCCAAGTACTCTAAGACCAGGTGTGTGTGTGTGTGTGTGTGTGTGTGTGTGTGTGTGNAGAGAGAGAGAGAGAGAGAGAGAGAGAGAGGCATGATGCCATCAAACATAATTCTACATGCTTAA
Organism: Ellobius talpinus; assembly: GCA_001685095.1. Classification (NCBI taxonomy): domain Eukaryota; kingdom Metazoa; phylum Chordata; class Mammalia; order Rodentia; family Cricetidae; genus Ellobius; species Ellobius talpinus. The sequence goes on along the minus strand of LOJH01021109.1, from coordinate 9,993 downwards.
TCTCAAATCTATTTCTGGTCAGTGGTGGGGCCAGCATGCATAGGCAGAACCACCTAAGACTGTCTAGGAAGTGGCCAAATCCAGATCTATGCCCTTCTCCATACCCCTGCCCAACAGCTCACTCGGGTCAACATCTCTCAGAACTGAAATTGTGTCTCTTCAGTATCTATTCCTGATGTGTTAGCAGGCTCTAAGATGGGAACATGGGAGCCAAGATGGCTCTGCCCCAGCTTCCTCACTGAGACTTTGCATGGTTCCCAGTCACCACCCAAATCTAACAGGCTGAGATTGGTGCCACAGCTCCACCTGGCAGAGAGCTCCTCCTGAGCTCCCCCTCTCTATGGTACTCCCACTCTGCCTGCAAAGATCTACCTTTCCTCAAAGAATAAGGAGGTGGGCTTCACACTGAACATTCACAGTGTGGCCCCAAGACACAAACCACAAAGGTCATACGTTTTGCGTTCACTTCTCTGCATGCCAGTACAATCTGGCACCCAATAAGCACTTGACTACTTGAAAATGACTGAATGGGTGGATGGTGGGTGGGTGGATGGAACCACTGTCTTTTGGGGTTCTCCATCCTTTGCCCATTGAGGACACTCTTTTCTTTTTGAATCTAGCATGGAAGCCACTATCCATCAAGGTCCCCTTTATTTCTCTCTAATGGAAACCCACAATGAGAAAGCTTTCTCCACATTTTGACCCATATCCTGGCTGATAATGCTGCCTTGTGTCCCCATCAAACATAAATCTACATAATTAATTGCAAATGTATTTCTGGCCAGCAGCTGGCCCAGCATGTGTAGTGAGGACCACACAGGGCCATGTGGGAAGCTGTCAAATCCACAACTATGCTTTTAGGGTGACTTGCCCTTCTCCATATGCCCTGTCTAGCATCTCACTCCCAGAAGTGAAACTGTGTCTCTTCAGTATCTTTTCCTGATGTGTTAGCAGGCTCTAAAATTCCCCCAATGATCCCTGCCTACCAATATTCATACCCCAGTGCGATTCCCTCCAACACAAAATAAATTTGCCTTGTTTACACAGCCAGATATCATGAAAATGGCCATATGTAACTTCCAGGTCGAGGTCATAGTAAGGTACTGTGAGGCCTTCCTCAGATTGCTATTAATAACTCTAGAGGAGTGGTTCTCAGCCTTCCTAATACTGTGACTCTTTAATACAGTTTCTCATGTTGTGATGACCCCAACCAGAAAATTATTTTCATTGCTACTTCATAACTGTAAATTTGCTACTGTTGTGAATTGTAATATAAATATAAATATCCATGTTTTCTGACGGTCTTAGGCCACCCCTGAGAAAGGGTGGTTTGACCCCTCCCCAGAGGGTTGCATGACTCACAGGTTGAGAACCCTGTTCTGGAGGAAGCAGGCAACCACGTCTTAAGTAGACTCAAGCATCCTCTGAAAGGTTCCATGTGCTCCTATCAATGTGGCACAAATCACAAGCAAGTACTGTGCTGTATTAGAGGTGGATCCTTTGGCACCCGCCAACCATCAGATGACCAAGCCACAGCTGAAATACCAACTGCATGCTCATGGCAGACCCAGAGTGGAAGCAAGCTAAGCTGCTCCCAAATTCCTGGCTCCCAGAAGCGGTGTGAGAAGCAGCATATGTCTTACTGTTTCCAGAAGCCCTGAGGTAAGACAGAGCCACGGATACTTACTATCTGTGATACCCTCCATTGTCCATGCCGTGACTGAGGACCCCTGCACTAGAGGCTCCAAAGAGGAGCCTTCCTGCAGAGCTAAGCATTCCTTTGGGGACTTTGCCACTGAACACATTTAACTTGGGCTCTAACAGGACTGATCTAAGACAGAATAAGTCACTCTGGTACAGGAAACTAGGAATACAACTCACAAAATGAGTGTTTGCCCAGGAACTTAAAGCTACTGGGGGCTTGGAAAGACCATGAAGATGGGAAGGGGAAGCATTTCTGGGTGCGGGAGCGGCACACCTGTCTGTGAGCTCCCTATTGCTGTACTAGTACAACTCTTTCGTAGATACTGTCCTGGCAGCCAGCAGAGTGCCAGCCACCTCTGCAGCATCTTCTCCAGATCTCAGAGGCAGGCACCACTCCATTCTCTCCCACGGTCTTCTTCAAACCCCAGTGAGAGTGGGCTTTTATTTCACCCATTTCACAGATGAGAAAGATGGGACCTTAGAGCATTAAGGGAAGGGCTTGCCAAATTGCTGTGGCTGATCAGTGCAGGACCAGGGTTTGAACCCGAGCCGTCTGACTTCAGGAGCTCCACACAAGCAGAGGCTCAGCGTGTTCCATCCAGCACCCAGTGGAGTGGCCAGGCTTGGAGGCTGTGCTTTCCGGGAAGTTCCAGGTGCCTGCAGGCCTGGCTGACTCCATCTGATGCTTCTATCCTTTACCTGGCTTAGGGCCTCTCCATATGTACCTGGGCCTATGACTCTTTCAGCATAAGGGCCTGAATGGGTGCTGGAATGGAATATCAGCTAAAGAGCTGAATTGAGTTACTACAGTATGGCTTCAGGGTCTCCCAATTTACCCCAGCATAACTCTGTCTATGTCTAAGGGCTGAGGCCTGCAAGTCCCTGAGGTGGGACACTGGGTTTGGGGGATATAGACCCTGCTCTACTGGTACTGTGGACGAGGGGTTGACCCTGGAGTGTGAGGTTCCCAAACCTTAAGCCTTTTTCCTTGGGGGCTAGCTTGCAATGGTACCAACCCCTTATTAAGGAGTCTTGGTGTCTGCATCCTGTTGAGGGTGCACCCAGCAGTGCGAGTACCATAGCCCCTGTTGCCCTCACTCCCTTGTGGTGCCCTGGGCTTGGCTCGCAGGCCTGAGTGGATCTCAGTGCTGGAGGCAAAGCTGATAGGAGATGACCCATGCTTCTGCAGAACATCACAAAGTGCCACCAAGTCTAGTTGATAGTGGGCTTACAGGAGGACTAGGGACTAGCTGGGGCAGCTTTAGGGCCAGTGCATAGAGGCACCACGAGGTATGTGCACAAGACTAGGTCTTGTGCTGCTCATGAGGTCTTCTGTGTCACTCCAAAATCAGGGGGAGGAAAATGGGAGTGGACACCCAGCTAGCACCTCCCCAGCTAAAGCACCTGCAGTTGGCGGTGAAGGCTTCAGTTCCTAAAGCCAATGTTTAATCATGGCCCAAGCCCAGGAATGCTCTATCTGGGACATGCAATTACAGGGGGTTGAGTTACAGCCCCAGTACTGGCAAAGACTCTGTGACAGGAGATAAGAAGGTGGCACCAGGAAGGGTTGTGTGTGTGTGCTAAATTGTGAGCTCCCAGCACACCCCTGGGCAAGCTCACAAGGCCTTCATTGTTAGGTCTGGCTCCCAGCCCATCACCAGCCAGATAGGAGCTACTGTTCTGACAAGGCAAGACAAAAACACACCCCAAGTTCGTGCATATGCTGTTATCCCATCCTTCTCATGGGAAGGAAAGATGCTGCCAGGGCTATGGTCTTCAGAGGGAAAGGGGGGAGACACTAGGAGTCAGGGTACTCGGTGGCTCAGCTAGGATCGTCTAGAGGCAGGGTTAAAACAGCCAGCAGCATCCTATCATAGGGGGAAGAGGCCCATGGCATCCTGTGCTATGTCATGATGCAGAGGTAAGAATACAGCCATGGACATTCTTTTCGCCAGCTTAACTACAGCTTAGTTAAAGAAAAAGGTTCACTTCCTCATCTAGATGTTGCCATGAATCCACCATGTGCAGGTCGAAGTATGTGTGGAGGTGGGCGGAGCTCCATGTTGCTGGCCTTCTAGGGGAATGTACGTGAGCATGGAGAGCTCTGAATCTCTGTATCTAGCAGGACCTATGGTGGGTCGGACAGGGGAAAAGAGAGCTGTAAAGTAGACAGTCAGGTAGGGCACTCAAGTCTGGCCCAGGGGTGGGGGACTGATGGGGATGATGTGATCACCAGTCCCACTGTGACTCTCAGCTCCCTTCCCTACCTACTGAGTCTATGTGACAAGTTTGTCTACGAGAGCCACAGTCAGTAAAAATGGGGGCTGAGACTGCTTGTGGGGAGAGACCAGGCAGGCAGGCATTGGACACAGAGCCCCACACAGTGACCCCTAGCACTCCCCGAGTGAGTCACTATTGGTGATGGTGGAGCTGACACTCCTAGGCTAGTGGCCCTGAGGGGTGAGGAGAGTGGACTGACCCCAAGCTGCGGTGAAGGCTAGAGTGGGTTCCTGGGTGTGGAGCAAAGGGCAGTTCTAGGGAGAAGAAAGAGTATAAGGAAATGAAATTTGAGGGAGATTAGCCTACAACGGGAAGGCGTCATTTTGACACCCACACCCTACCATAAGGACCAAGCATGCAGAGCAAACTAGTCACCATCCCAGACGGCAACCGCCTGTGCCATTGAATGACACTGTGTTCTTTACAAAAAGCTGGGAAGATCATGTTAGGGGTAAGAAATTCCTCGAACATGTCGATTGTTGACTCTGCTGCTCCCTAGTAAGGGAGTAAAGAAGTCCATTCAGCGATGAGCACATGCTCACTAAGAGGGAAGGGGCTGGTCTGGAAAGAAACACTGATTAGAAGGTAGCCAAGGAGTGAACGCAAGCCTTGTCCCTTGTCTGTGGGAGTCATGTGGGCGGGAACTGCCGAGGATGCTCTTGGCAGACAAGGGACTGGAGAAAGAGAGAGGTCTTAGTCAGCTCAGGTTCCGTCACAAAATCCCACACTCCAGGTGGCTTCAGCAGCGGACAGCTATTTCTCACAGTTCTGGAAGCTTGGGCAGCCCACGATCACGGGGCCAGATGATTTCAGCATGTCCAACAAGGGCCCTCCTTCTGGCTTGCAGCCAGTGGCCTCCTCACAGTGTTCACACGGCCCTTCTCTTTCTAGGTACACCAGGACCCGTCTCCACGCAGCCACTCTAGGGATTGAGGCTTCGACAGATGAGTTTTGAAGGGACCCAGCATTCAGTTGCCTTCCAGATGTGCCAGGCAGAGGCAGGAGGAAGTGGCGTGCAAGGACTAAAGGTCCTTCTAGAGACCAACTGAGCAGACTCCTGGGTCCAACAAGAGCTGTGGAGGCTGGCGACTACCCAGGCACCCCTCAAACAGTTCCTGGGAATGCTCAGTGTTGCTTCTTGTTTAGGTTCGTTTTTATTATTTTAAATCATGGGTATGTGCAGATAGCCCTTGGAGGTCAGAGGCATTGGATCCTTGTGGAGTTTTGCTCCAACTCCACGGAGATCAGTTCTGAGCCAATGGATGTTGGTGTTGGTAACTGAATTAGAGTCCTCTGCAAGGCCCATTCATGGGTCTAACACCTGAGCCACCTCTCCGGTCCCTATGGAGACCTTCTTAAGTCAGAACCAGGCAAGCCACCTCCAACAGTTACTTACATCGGTAGAAACTTAATGAAGTCTATACCTGGCTATGCCCAAGAGTGTGTATTTCTTTTTATTTTATCCAACAGTGGAGAGCAAATCTACATGCCTCTAAGTTTAGAAGAAATAATGAGATTATGGGAAAAACACGTGAGGGCTGAGAATGAGTTCTACCTCCCTCTCTGAATTAGGAGCGAGTTAGAAAACCTTGACTGGTCGGTTCACATCACATAAAGGCTCCTGCTGTTGTTATTCTAGATAAATAAAGGTGTGGTATTTGGAGGAGAGAAAAACAAGCCCTTCCGAGGCCGGTACCTATTATTTCATATGTGCATCATCTCATTTTACCCTAATCAGGACTCTGCAAACGGCACTAGCGCGATTGAGTTACTGGCTTGTTTATTTAGGGTAAGGGTAATGAACGGTCTTCGTTTTACACAGAGAGAAACTGAAGCTCAGAGAAGCTAAGGAACTTCAGTGGAGGTTCTTCAGCTAATAAGTGATAGAGCTGGGTTTTGAACAGTGACGCCCAAGTCTATTGCATTCTTTGCTGCCCTGGTATTATAAATTGAAACCAAACGGGGCAAGAACAAAGGTGGTGCCTTCAAGCACCCAGTTGCTTCACAAAGCCCCAAGGGCACATGTATGCATTCTCTCATGGGGATTCCTCACGTGTGGCACACATAGGCCTGTGTCTTTCCTCACGTCGAAGCCTCAAAGCCTCGAAGCCGTAACCTGGGGATCATCTAATGGGAAAGGAATGCAAGGTGGTCTCAGCACAAAGAAGGTGACATCTGCCTCTACTGACTACTAACCCTCAACCTGACACGGAGGGTCCTTCTGTGTGTCAGCCTTTCAAAGAGGGGTTTTGAGGCCACCCGCAGTCGCTGCCTCCTTTCTTTATTTGTCTGATCTCTCCCTATGCAGCTCCTCCGATGTCTGTGGTCCTGTACCACAGACCCCACCCTGCAGACATCTTCTTGCGCCAGGTCCATGATAGCGTCGTATCTCCTCCATCCCAGTGCTGGGGGCGGGGAGTGGGGGTTGTCCTGGTTATTTGTTTGAGACAAACTATCCCTTGTTTGAGACAAACTGTCCCCACGTCCCTTTACATTACTTAATTTAAGTAAGTTAACTTTGGCACGGAAGCCGTTTCTAATGCCCCAAGGCCAGGTTGGTGTCCCCTTCTCTAAATGCCATGGCATCCAGAAATACGAGCCCCACCCTTCCTTGAGGTAGGGTGTTCTTTATTACTGGGAACACCCCAAGAACAGGCCCTGTCATCCCCTGTATCCAGAGCATAGCTGAAAGCAGGTGCTAAATTAAAGTTGCCAAATTTAGCAAACAAAAATACGGGATTGTCAGTAAATTCAGACAAGGGACTGGGAAGATGGCTGAGGGGTCGAGAGCAGGTTCAATCCCATCACTCACACAGTGGCTCACAATGGTTTGTAACACCAGTACCATGGGAGTCAACGCCCTCTTCTGACCTCTGCAAGCACCAGGCACATAAACGGTGCACAGACATATGTGCAGACAAAACACCCATACACATAAAATAAATTTTAAAAGTTCAGACAAACTGAGTAACAGCAATGCAACAATAATAATACATCTAAAAAAAAGCCGGCATTATTTTTTTTCTGGTGCCCTTATCTCAATAAATGCTAATGGCATTACTTTACATGTGAATTATTTTAAAAAACACAGAAGATAGAAAAGCAGTATATATGGAAGAAGTAAGAAAAATGAGTTTGCCTGGAACATAGATTTGTGAAAAGGTGTTCCAGAGAGGAAGATTAGAGAAGTCTGGTCCCCAGGCACCCAGAACACTTTATCAGTATTGACCAAGAGCCTGAAGGCATGGGTGGCCTCTAACCTACTGCAGGGGTGTGAATGGTGGGGGAGGGGTTGCTGTGGGTTTGTTTCCCTTTTGTTTTGAGACAGAATCTAGCCTAGGTTGTATAGTCTAGGGATGGCCTTGAACTTCTGATCCTCCTACCTCCACATCCTCAGTGCTGGGATTATAGGTATGCACCATCCTGCCTGTTTTCATAGAGTGTGGGGGACGGAACTCAGGTTTTCATGTCTGCTAGGCAATGACTCTACCAACTGAGTTAATAAATCCCAGGCCCAAGGTGGTATTGAATGGCAAAAAAAAGACATCAAAGTAAAAGTGGAGGACATTGTCACAATGATGACTCTGTCCATGGGGGAATGGATGGGATCAAAATATCTTCAGGCGTAGCCACCACATGCACACCCACAGAGTCTTGATGAATGAGTCTATGAGACCATCTTCCCGGGCATAGTATGGGGCCTGTGTCACGTGAGGCAGGGCCAGCTCAGAGGCATGGTAGTCCAGCTAGCAGAGACCTTCCTGTGGGTAGAGTGAACCCCTCTAGCAGGATTTCTGCTCTGAGCCTCAGCTTGACTTGATCTCCAAGGGACCAGACACATTCAAATCTTGGTTTTCTGCCATCATCCAAAGAACAGATGAAACCACCAGTTTCCCTGGAGGTCCCTGTGAGAGCAGGGCTCCCCTTGGACTTCCTGTGCAGAGCACAGCACTCCCTAATTCTCTGAAACAGGGCACTGGGCTCCTGGACTCAGGCTGCCAGGCAGTGTGGTGGGGAGAAGGATGGTGTCGCGCTCCCGGGACGAAACAGGCGCTCATTGTCCCCCTGGACCTGAAGGCACAATGCAAGCCTGTGTCCTGGCAGCAGCTGTGTGTGCAGCTCTGATGGTGGCAGACATCAGCCTTGGAAAGGCATTCAGCCTAGGGGACCCCGGCTCTTTCACATCCCCTGAGGGAGACCTATGGGCTGCCTTCCTGTGCTGGAGGAACAACTGTCTCTGGGGGTTGCTGATTGTGACTGGGGTGTGTAGTCAAGAGTGAGTCTGACCAAGCGTGGGCAGGTATGTGTCTCTGAGCATGTATGAGCACCTATGACCAAACGTAGGCAGGTTTGTGTCTCTTAGCACATGTGAACACCTATGACCAAGCATAAACAGGTATGTGTCTCTGAACATGTGAACACCTATGACAAAGCATAGGCAGGTATGTGTCTCTGAGCACGTGTGAGCACACATGACCAAGCATAGGCAGGTGTGTGTCTCTGAGCACGTGTGAGCACATATGATCAAGCATAGGCAGGTATGTGTCTCTGAGCATGTGTGAGCACCTATGACCAAGCACATGCAGGTATGTCTCTGAGCACATGTGAGCACATATGACCAAGTGTAAACAGGGATGTGTCTCTGAGCATGTGTGAACACCTATGACCAAGTGTAGGCAGGTATGTGTTTCTGAGGACAGGACATGTGAGCACATATGCTCAAACCGGTACCTCCTCATCATGTGGTCCAGGAGGCACAGAGCTGGCCATCAAGCCTCCTTGGAAGGAAAGTTTTAGGAATTGGGACTGTAGGTCTTACAGAGGAAATTCAGATTGTGTGAGTGAGCAAGTGGACACGTGTGCAAGCACGTGTGCACATACTGCTGGTGAGTCACAGTCAACACGTTAGAGGGAGGGTGGGTGAGGTCGAGGAGTGTTCCCCCCATATAGTGGCCAGTCCTGAGAGTCTGGTTGGCTGCTCCCATAATCAGCTTCTTCTGGCCTCTGGCCTCTGCCTCCTTCTGGAATCCCGTCAATCATCTGAAGTGGGATCCTCCATCTTCATCTTCAGCAGGAAGTATCTAATAGGACCTTTGCCTGAAGCACGACAATATTGTCACTCTCTTGAAGTCCAGAACTTAGGACAGACTTCCTTAGTATTTATTATGTACACAGTGTTCAGCCTCCATGCCTGCAGGCCAGAAGATGACACCAGATCTCATTACAGATGGTTGTGAGCCACCATGTGGTTGCTGGGAATT
>LOJH01021108.1:6109-20446 GCA_001685095.1 Ellobius talpinus | reverse complement strand
AGGGTCTTGGGGTGCGCGGGACGGAGGGTGCAGGGTGACCACGAGGGCCTTCTGCCTTTTGTGCTAAAGACTCCCTCTGGCTGTTGGGGATTAAAGGCTGACTCCCCATGTTAAGCTTCGTGAAGATCTGGGTCTTCTGTGTTGGGTGGGTGCATGAGGTACGAGCATGCACAGCGGCAAGGGAAACCTGACCCAGGGCGAATGTGTTGGGTTCGTGGTAGAGTCGTGAAGCAGTAAGATACGTCTGGGTCTGAACACCAAGGACCCTATGCGTAAACACTGTTGAGAAATTTGCTCTTTGTGAAGATGGCAGGGAGCCGCGGGTTTGAGTAGGGAAGTGAGTTGATTTACTTCATATGATAAGAAGATAACTGAACTGAGAGCTTGTCAAAAATAGTAGAGACCAAGAGATGAGGGAGGTCAGCCCAGCCAGGTGAGGATTATAGTGAGTATGCATGTTTCTCCATGCTGCGGGGTGGAGAGGACAGATTGATATAGGTGTTTAGGACGTGGAATGAACTAAATTTAGTGCCTGGACCGAGGATGGGAGGGATGAGGATTAGGGAACGTCCCCTTGAGTTTTGGCCTCATCGGCCTGCTGAATTGTGGTCTGTTGAAACTGCATTTAGAAGGTTAGCGGATTTGAAGTAAGGGAGAATGGCACAGTTTTGGAGAGCTTTGTGGTTGGTGCACATGGGAAAACTTACAGTTGAAGCGGGATAGAATGAATTTGAACCAGAGTGTATTCAGGAAAGCAAAGAAGTGCCCTCAAATGTGTGGAGGGGGAACTAGGGTCAGAAATAGGACTTGATGAATACCAGTAGCTCAGTTGTGGGTAAAGGATAATACTTAAAAAATAAAGAGTAGCCAAATGGGAGGAAAACTAAGTTGGTTCGTAGGACCTGTGCAAAGAGATAATTGCTGAAAAGATTGAGTGATTAACAGCGCCACACACCACAGGGCATTAAACAAAAACAAAGCTTTTATACCATCATGTGTGGATCTGTACCTCGTGCATACTTGGTGCTTATGGAGGTCACAAGAGGGCATTAGGTACCCTGAACTGAGTTAGGTGGTTGTGAGCTGCCATAATGTTTCTGGGAACCAAACTTGGGTCCTGTGTAAGAACCACAAGTACTATTATCCACTGAGCCATCTCTCCAGCTCCAAATTGAAACTTTTTGAAAATAATCTGCTAATTGAGAAAAGGGAGATTTAGGACTTCCAGAGTCCATATAGAATATGGGATCCGGATCCTAGGTGGAAAAGGAAGCGCCCTGTTAGGTTTAAAGAAAGGGAGATGGACTGCAAGTAGTGATGGGTAGGGGACTTGGATGTCCTGGTGGTGTCTTCCTCTGTATGATGTTTGTTGAAGTTCCCTCCTGTTTGTGGGGTGGGTAGAGCAAGTCCAGAGTGTTTATTTACCTATGTCCGCAACATCTGACCTGGAAGGCACCCTAATCAGTATTCCTTGACTGCACACACTGCTGTGGGCAGAGAGAGCTGTGCAGTTCAAGGCAGAGTTCTCATTCTGTCAGTAATTGAACACGGCTTCATGGAGATGATGCTTGATCCTTTGATAGAACTTCCTGAGAATAAGAGCAGAAGGGACAGTGGAGGCTGAAGGTAGAGAACGGAGCTTTGGAGGGGCACAGTGAAGGATGCAAAGAGTTGAACCACTTGGGTCAGAAAGAAAGGGAAGAGGCAGTGTTGCTAGACAGGGTAGCAGCTGCTGGGGAGCTGGGGGAAAGAAGGCTGCTGTTTTCTGGTGTCATCTACCCAGGTGCTGGTGAAGGGCCCTTGTCTTCGACCTTGCAGCTGAAGCCCACAGTGTTGCTTCTTGGTCCCATGTTCTTGGGTCCCTTAAGCCATCCTCCTTATTGTTCTAGCTGCCAGCTCCAAAACTAGCTCTGGAGATGCCTCATCACTTAGCATCGAGGAGACCAAGTAAGTAGCCCGTGTGCTGTCTGGTTTTCCTCTGAGAACGGGTACACCCGGCACTGTCACCTACAGAAACCCTTGCATTGCAAAAGGAGCCAGTTAGAGTTGGGGTATAGCCACATGAGTCAGTTAGCCAGCATGGGAGCTACGGTGGAGGAAACTGAAACCCAAGAGGAAGGAGAGCCTTCCCCAATTAGGCGTTCCCTGGTCTGGAAGCCTGTGTCTTCATGCCCTAGGCTGCTGGGATTAGGGCCTCTGCTTGTCTCCCTTAGGGACACTCATTCTTGCCTTGTTTTCACCTCCTGCCTATCCATAAATGCACTTGCTACCCATTTCTCAGGTAGACCCTAATACTTCTGTCTCTTGTCTTCAGTAAACTCCGTGCAAAGTTGGGGCTGAAACCCTTGGAGGTCAATGCTGTCAAGAAAGGTGAGTGTTGGGCTGAACTGGGGCATCTAAGTGGGAAGAAAGTGGGGCTTAGCATGCAGAGGCAACTCCATTTAGTAGCTTTATATATGTTTTGTCAGAGGGCCAAGACTTGTCCTTTGTGTCTTAGTGGGGATCTGAGATATGTTCTTCTTGTGTGGTCTTGGCACCTTCACCCTGGCTTTAGGCAGGCTGAGGGACATGCACAGTTGCTGTAGGCTGTCTAAGTGGTGTTGGTTTGCTTTTATAAAAATAAGCATGCTCACCAAAAAACAAACTGACAGAAAAAGCCCACATGACTGAGCAGCTTTGGAAGGCATAGAGGGGAGGTTCCTGTCACACTATGTGGAGTGACAAAGTGGGGGGCAAGGGGTGAGGTAGGAATAGGGAGGGGAAAGTTCTTCCCCTCTCCTGGCCCCTTCTGGCCCCTGGGCTGGAAGGGGCAGGGTGAGTGGCTCCCTCCTCTCCCCACCAGCCATGGGCAAGCATAGCCTCACGTCTGGGCCCCCCTTCCAGAGGCGGGCACCAAGGAGGAGCCCGTGGCAGCTGATGTTATCAACCCCATGGCCTTGCGACAGCGTGAAGAACTACGGGAGAAGCTGGCAGCTGCCAAGGAAAAGCGGTTGCTGAACCAAAAATTGGGGTGAGGGTTTTCTGGCCAAGCAGGAAGACTCTCTTTGCTTCCTTGCCCCTGGGTCAGACTGGGAGAACACGTTTGGGTTCCATCCTAAGTGTCCTCCCTCCTCAGGAAAATAAAGACTCTCGGGGAGGATGACCCCTGGCTGGATGACACTGCAGCCTGGATCGAGAGGAGCCGGCAGCTGCAGAAGGAGAAGGACCTGGCGGAGAAGCGGGTGAGAACCCCTGGTGGTGTGGGGCAGTGACCTGGGGTGGGCTGTGCTCAGGGACTTGGGTTCTCCACAGTTTCACTGCAAAGCCTGTCCTTCTGTACAGCAACTTGCTAGGGTCCTGGGTGCCTTTTGGTCACTGAGTTGAGGTTACTGTTAATCCTTCCTTTCCCCACAGGCCAAGCTACTCGAGGAGATGGACCAAGAGTTTGGTGTGAGCACTCTAGTGGAGGAGGAGTTTGAGCAGAGGCGACAGGTGAAGCTGCAGCATCCAGAGACTTTCTGGTGGACACTGGCCTTGATATGGGCATCCCAGGGTTGGGTGTCTTCTGGCTTCTGACTTGGTTGATTCTTTGCCTGTAGGACCTGTATAGTGCCCGGGATTTGCAGGGCCTCACTGTGGAACATGCTATCGATTCCTTTCGAGAAGGGGAGACTGTGGTCCTCACCCTTAAGGACAAAGGTGAGCTGAGCTGGTTACTCCATGTGGGGTGTGGGCATTGTTAAGCTGGGGCGGTGGGAACTGTGCAGTCTGTGCTGTTTCAGGAGTCCTGCAGGAGGGAGGGTGAGCTGGGGCGGGTGGGAACTGTGCCGACTGTGCTGTTTCAGGAGTCCTGCAGGAGGGGGAGGACGTACTGGTGAACGTGAACATGGTGGACAAGGAGCGGGCAGACAAGAATGTGGAGCTGCGGAAGAAGAAGCCCGACTACCTGCCCTATGCAGAAGATGAGAGTGTGGATGATTTGGCACAGGTTTGCCTGTGGGGCAGAAGCTGGGGCGGATGGTGTGTGGTGCTAAGAAAGCTACAATTCCATGGCTTCCCAAGAGTTGCCCTAGGTCCCAGCCACCCTCTTGTCTTGCAGCAAAAACCCCGCTCTATCCTGGCCAAATACGATGAGGAGCTGGAGGGCGAGCGGCCACATTCCTTCCGTTTGGAGCAGGGTGGCATGGCTGATGGACTGAGAGAGCGTGAGCTGGAAGAGATCCGGGCTAAGCTACGGCTGCAGGCTCAGTCTCTGAGCTCTGTAGGGCCCCGGCTTGCCTCTGAGTATCTCAGTCCTGAAGAGATGGTGAGTCTCTCTCTCCTCCTCTGGTCACATGCTGCCAGCGTGAGCTTGGGAGGGAACTGAGTGTTGGCATAGCGCTTGGTTCCTGGTGAGCAGTGCGTGGCAGCCCACAGAAGTGCTAGTGTTGATGAATAGGGGCCAGTGAACCGATGGGCCTGTGTTCTGTCCCCAAAGCAGCTTGTTCCTTAGGTGAGTCGCTTCACAACCTGGGCACCCATGTGGACTGATGGTGCCAGCAGCCATCTTTGGAGGCTTGCTGTGAGGAATGGTAGGAAAGTGGAGATAGTGGTGTCCAGGACTCCTTCCCACTCCTCTGTGCGCCTCTCTGAAGGTGACCTTCAAAAAGACCAAGCGGAGGGTGAAGAAAATCCGAAAGAAGGAGAAGGAAGTTGTAATGCGGGCAGATGACTTATTGCCTCTTGGGGACCAGACTCAGGATGGAGACTTTGGATCCAGGTGTGCTTCTGCACAGTGGCGGGTATGAGGGCTGGGCCAGCCTAAGGGAACACCATTCACTGAACTGTGCCGTTCTCCTAGGCTTCGGGGCCGGGGTCGGCGTCGGGTTCCGGAGGTGGAGGAGGAGGTCCTGGAGGATGAGGAGAAGGAACCTGTTGCCCAGCTCCCACCATCAGATGATACTAGAGTAGAGAACATGGATATCAGTGATGAAGGTTCGGGTTTGGCTAGCAGGGAGTGGGGGTGGGTCTGTGGGCCAAGGAGATAGTGTGAGCAGGTGTCCTCCATGTTTCCACCAGAGGATGGGGCAGCTCTTCCGTCAGGGTCCTCAGAGGTGCTGGAAGAAGATGAAGCAGAGCTGGAGCTGCAGAAGCAGCTGGAGAAGGGGCGGCGTCTGCGGCAGCTGCAGCAACTCCAGCAGCTTCGAGATAGCGGCGAGAAGGTGAGGCTGAATGGAAGCTGATGTGTGGTTTGGGGCCTTTCCCTGTGAGCATGTGAACCTGCCATTACATGCAGCACCCACATTCCCTCAGGAGTCTCTTGTGTTTATAACATCTGGTTAGGACCAGGTTTCTTGATTTCATTGGTACCTCCAGTGTGGTAGACTCTGTAGGTAGTAGGGAGCCATTGCTGTGTTTGCACAGAGTAAGGCTGCAGAAACCAGAGCGGACATGGAGCCCTGTTGGAAGATCCATTGTGTGTGTGGAAATAGCTGGGTTATTGCCACCAGGGAGGATCTGTGGGCTCTTGAGTCTCTGTGGTATCACCCCAGAAACTTGGGGTCTGCCCACAGCCACTCCCTCCCCCAGGTGGTGGAGATTGTGAAGAAGTTGGAGTCTCGTCAGCGCGGCTGGGAGGAGGAAGAGGACCCTGAGCGGAAGGGGGCCATTGTGTTCAATGCCACTTCTGAATTCTGCCGCACGCTAGGGGAGATCCCCACCTATGGGTTGGCTGGCAACCGGGAGGAGCAGGAGGAGCTCATGGTGGGTCCCGCTGTTCCCCTGGCCTGGTGTCTTTAAAGTGGTAGCTTCTGCTCCAATGCTCAAAGGTCGCAGGAGAGGGCTAGGGCTGCCCTAACTTCCTGACCCTAACTTCTGGTCCCAGGACTTTGAAAGGGATGAAGAGCGCTCGGCCAATGGTGGCTCTGAATCAGATGGGGAAGAGAACATCGGCTGGAGCACCGTCAACCTCGATGAGGAGAAGCAGCAACAGGATGTGAGCACTGATGGGGCATGGGTGTGGGGACCCGGCTCATTGTCCAGTGTCCCAGAGCTTCCACACTTGTGGGGGGGGCACTAAACCTCCAAGAGCCAGCTGGGGAATCCGTTAAAACTGGTGTCATTGCCTGGCCTGGTGGGGGTGGCTGTTGGGCAGACGAGATGGGGTAGTTTGCTCACAGGTCTGTCTTCCTCCACATTTCTCCTCTCTCTAGTTCTCCACTTCTTCTACTACCATCCTGGATGAGGAACCCATTGTGAACAGAGGGCTGGCTGCTGCCCTGCTCCTGTGTCAGAACAAAGGTGTGGGTTCAGGCTAGGAGCCTTGGCAGTTGGGTGCTATGGTAGGGAAGGGCTGGGTGTGTGCCTATGGGTACAGCATGACGTCCTTGGGTCTGCACTGCTACTCTTCCTCTCAGACTCAGTGCTTTGAGCAGCTCTCTAGCTCCTGATCCTCGGTTTGCCTTTCTGTGGTCCAGGGTAGGAACACCTGTTCCTCTTCTGTGCCTTAAAGGCTCTGATCCTTGAAGAAGTGCACTGAGCTAAACAATACCCTAGGGTCTAGACCCCAGCTCTACAGTCTCCTTGGGGAGGTGATGATCTCTCACGTCTGTTTTCTTGGTCTGTAAACCAGACGTGACATATTTACATGCTGAGCAAGGCTCTGAGGGATCGTTAGCACTCACGTGAGCTGGGGCCCTGGGGCCTGGTCTACTCAGGCTGTCTTGGCTATGTCTGCCTGAGGTGTAGGCCTCCTGGGTATCACAACTTCTCTGTCCTCAGGGCTTCTGGAGACCACAGTGCAAAAGGTGGCCCGGGTGAAGGCTCCCAATAAGTCACTGCCCTCAGCCGTGTACTGCATCGAGGATAAGATGTGAGTGTGGCAGTGAGGGCAGGAAGCGGGCAGATGTGAGCATGCCTGTGACACAAAGCTGGGCTGCTCTGAACATGCAGTAGACAGCAGGCAGCTCTCACATTGCACCCCTCTGCCTTGGTCTAGGGCCATCGATGATAAGTACAGCCGGCGGGAGGAGTACAGGGGCTTCACCCAGGACTTCAAGGAGAAGGACGGCTACAAGCCTGATGTTAAGATTGAGTACGTGGACGAGACGGGCAGGAAACTGACTCCCAAGGAGGTGAGTAGGGTGCCGTGAAGACAGGGCCAGGTCAAGGGTGACTAGGTCAGGATGGAGCTAAAAACACCCTCACCCCCAGCAAGGCAGGACAACACTCCAGTGTTGGGGAATATTGTTTTAAGGTGTGTTGCTCTTGTTTATGTTGCATTTGTTTAACTCTGTGAAGCTGTGCTACTTTGCCTAAAAAACACCCGATGCTCTAATAAAGAGCTGAATGGCCAGTAGCGAGGCAGGAGAGAGAAATAGGCAGGGCTGGCAGGCAGACAGGATAAATATGAGGTGAAATCTGGGAGAAAGGGATTTGGGAACGAGAAAGGAAGGAGGACTTGAGGGGTCAGCCATCCAGCTACACAGCCCAACACAGAGTAAGAAGGAAAAAAAGTTATATAGGAATAGAGAAAGATAAAAGCCCGAAGGCCGAAGATAGATGGGATAATTTAAGAAAAACTGGCAAGAAGCAAGCCAAGCTAAGGCTGGGCATTCATAACTAAGAATAAGCCTCTGGCCGGGTGGAGGTGGCGCACACCTTTAATTCCAGCACTTGGGAGGCAGAGGCAGGTGGATCTCTGTGAGTTCAAGACCAGCAAAAAGAATAAGCCTCTGTGTGTGATTTATTTGGGAGCTGAATTGTAGGCTCCCCCAAAGCCCAAAGAGTGAAAGAGCAAAAACATTCCAGGGGCCTGACTGCCTACCAGTTGGGGACCTTGTGAGGTGACAACCTTGCCTCTATTGCTAACTTTGGTGGGCACAGCACAGCTGTTTCCACGGGCTATCAGGAAGGTTTGACACCCGTGCTGCCTGCTGTACCCGAAGCCCCCAGCCTGAGGTGTTCATCCTTGGGGTGGTATACAAGCTTCTGACTCCCATCTCTATCATGTATGTTAGCACCACGTTTGCTGGGCTCAGCCCCAGCTCCCAGAGGCAGGTCTCACCCTATATTCCTAGCACCCGGGTTGTACATAACCCATGTATGGTGCCCAGATCTAGGTCCTTGTCCTATCTCTTCTCTTCCTAACACTTGAGCCTAATCCTGGGTTGGGTGAATCAGCACTCCCAGTCGCTGTTGTGAAGCTCCCAGTGGATGCGTGTGTCTCTGGTGTCCTGGCCCTGCGTTTCTGATGCTCCTGTGTGTTTTGTATCCCCAGGCCTTCCGGCAGCTGTCCCACCGCTTCCACGGGAAGGGTTCAGGCAAGATGAAGACTGAGCGGCGGATGAAGAAACTGGATGAGGAGGCGGTGGGTCTCCGGAGGTGGGGGGCTCTGCATTTTGGGTGCTGTAGGATATTCTGTCTGCACCCCTGTGCTGACTATACTCTGGCTCCACAGCTCCTGAAAAAGATGAGCTCCAGTGATACGCCCCTGGGCACTGTGGCACTGCTCCAGGAGAAGCAGAAGGCCCAGAAGACACCATACATCGTGCTCAGTGGCAGTGGCAAGAGCATGAATGCGTGAGTAGAGGGCCTGGCGGGGGCGGGGGGAGCACCGCGCACCTTCTCTCCATTCTCACACCCCTTTGCTCTCTTCCTCCTGCAGGAACACCATCACCAAATGAAGCCACCTTCCTCCCTTCCCCTCCCAGATATGTTAAATAAAGTCCCCTCCTTATTTTTTCCTTACTGGTCATGCTCAGTCTAAGATCAAACCTAGGAAGCAAGACAGGCTGGGCCTCAGGTCATGGTCGGTTCTGTGACCTGGCGAGTTCCTGAGCCTCCGTTAGCCTCAGTACTGACATTTGAACAATGGGAATGCCTGCTTCCCACATGAGCCTCTATAATCTCACTGATTATAGAGGAGCGAGATGGGGCCGGTCCTTACTGTGTGACTTGAAATCTAGTAAGTAGCAGAGGTGACAAGGGAAACCAGCCCCTGCCCTCAAAGGACATTCCTCTGTGGGAGCTGACTCAGTGGGAACAGAAGCCCCTCCACCTAATGGTGCAGTCCCTGTTACACCTTGGCTGAGTTGGCTTCGTCATCCCAAGTGGTTGTTACTTGTAGAGACTTGGTCACGTGGGTGTTGCTGGGGCTGTACCAACCACTACCCTGTAATTAACCTGGTTACAGTTTTTAGGGTACCCAGCAGTACCTACCCTTCCTGGCAGGGCAGAGATGCCACCTCCTGTCACCTGGGGGGAGGGCACTAGCATCAAGGGACTGGATTTGGCTTCTTGAGTTTCACAGTTTACTGCTGTGTGACTTAGCTGAAGTTACTGAGTCTCGGGCTCTGAGCTGCAAGGGGAAGGCATGATCTCTGAATCCTGCTCAGGCTTCTTTGAGAAGCCATGTCACCTCTAGGCCTCTCCCAACATAGTATCTCATGGGAAGGCAGGGGTGTCCCCATCCAGATAGATTCATAAGTACATCTTGGTCCTCAGGGTATGGTGACAGGAACCCAGGCCACAGGCCAGAAGTCCAGTGCCAGTTGTACCTTTGCTCCTTGCTCTGGAGCCTTTGTCCCTTCAAGCTACGCCTGTATCCTTCTGAGGTCCCTGAGGTCATCTTCCAGCCTGGTGCTCTGCCTACTGCTTTGGCCCACCTGTTACAGAGATTTACTGTAATATACACCAATAGATGGATGTGACAATGACATTACCCCAGCATAAATAAAAACCGGAAGGAGCAGTCATGAGGCATAACTGATGAATTGACAATGGTAGGGCTCAGTGGTAAGCGTGAGAGGCTTTGTTTTTCTGCTGTTTCTGGATATTTTGAAAATTTCCATTTTAAACTAAAAACATGTTGGCTTAGCAACAGAAAGTGCACTTTTGTTAAGCTCAATACGTTGAACAAGGATGTACCTAACAATGCTATAATCTATGGCCATTGACAGAATGGGTAAATAGTTGGTATTTCTGTGACAGAATGAAGAATGTGTGTGCATCTCATGCATATGCAAGGTAACCAGATGTGGAATTGTGCCTGTTTCCAATCTATAATGTAATAGGCAAATTTAATTTCTATTAGGAGTCAGAACAGGCTGGGTGGTGGTGGTGCAGCCTTTAATCCCAACACTTGAGGCAGAGGCAAGTGGATCTCCGTGGGTTCGAGGCCAACCTGGTCTATAGAGTGAGTTCACCACGACAGCCAGGGCTATATAGAAACCTGTCTTGAAAAATAAAGCCACAACAATAGTTGGGGGTGGACTCTGAAAGGGAACAAATTAGTTCTCTGACCCTGGAAATGCCTCTGTGACCTAAAATGACCCACAAAATATATTTTCTGCTTGAACACTTTCTATGAGAACTAATAGTTTCTATTCTATTTTCTGTTAACAGTTTTTTTCCTTTTTTTTGAATTGAGGGTTTATTATGTTTTATATGGGGATGGGTGTCTCTCGTGTGTGTCTGATTACCACATTTTTTGCCTGGTGGCTGCAGAAGCCAGAAGAGGGGTTGATCCACTGGAACTGGAGTTACAGATGATTGTGAGCTGCCACATTGTTGCTGAGGATGGAAACCCTGGTCCTATGGAAGAGTAGATAATGCTTGGAACTGCTGAGCAAGTTCTCAGCTCCCCCCAAAGAGAGTTTATTAAAAGATATTTTAAATGTAGATCTTAAGCATAAGGGTTAAGAGATACTCAGAGAAAGCAAAATGTACACAACTCAGAGTTGCTTGAATTACGGTTTTTAAAGTTTAAATTACATATATGTGTCTCCCAGCTCTTGGGAGGCAGAGGCAGCCTGGTCTACAAAGTGAGTTCCAGGAAAACCAGCATTCTTAATTGGAGAAACTATCAAAAAGCAAACAAGCACATAGTGTGGATGTCAGAGGACAAGTTTGGAGAGTCGGGTTTTTTCCTTCCATGAAGCTTGGTGTAAGTGTCTTCATCTGCTGGTCCGTCTTACAAAGCCCTGAACTGGGTATGTATTTCCCCCCTCGAGGTCCTTGCTTCTCAGTATGGGCACATTTAAACTGAAGAGACGATGCAGGCTCCCACCTCATTCCACATGCACTCTGGTGCCTCTCTAGTGTGAAAACACTGAGGGGGGGCTGCCACCGCCTCGGTGAACACATTTCCTCTACATTGTGGAGCTTGCTGGAAGTTGTAAGATCTCCACCTCTTGCTTTCTGTGCTTGACTTATGACCCGGGACTGGTGAAGGACCCTGAGCCAAACTCTAAAGCCCCAAGTTTGCTCTGTACCACAGTACCCTTTTGAAGAGAACTAGGAGTCTCCTTTTCCCTCCCTGTCTGCAGCAAAGGTGCCTCATGTTCTATAAGCAATTTCCCCATAGATGTCCTGCCCACTCACTGAGGCAGGTTGTGCTTTTTGGCATTCCTAATGACCCTACCTCTGGAAGGTTGGCAGCAATACCTTGTGGGAACTGCTATTTTGGGGATGATTCCACTAAATTGAGCAGCATGAAACACCAGTGGCATCCCAGAGTTTCAGTTGCCACTGGGCTACACAGATTCTGAATGGCCCCTTGTAACTGCTTTTTATTACATGTGCAAGAAGACAGGGTCCTGTGACCACAAAGAGCTGCCTTGATGGGCGATAAGCTTGCTTATTGTGACCCCTGCTTGTAACTTCCACAGTGTTGGAAGAGTCACCAGAACTGCTTGTACTATATTCCAGGAGTCAGAGTCATGCAGTTGGAGCTATCAGCACATGGAAGAACACACTCCTCATACAGGAGTTTCTAGAGTACACCAGTCAGGTCCACTGTTAACCTGTCACCAGCCTGAGTGGGGAACAAGTTTCTGTTGCTTGGTAACGCAAACAGTGCCATTAAAGACAGGTATTTTAGAGAACCCCACTGAAGGCATTTATGAAAGGGTTTCCCAGATGTTTTTATTAGAACCAGTAAACAGTATATATTACTTTTCTTGCTGTGATCAAAATACCTGGAGGATTCCTCTGTGCCTCCACAATGCCTTCATGTTCACATATTTCCACACAAACCCACCTGAATAGACACAATAAAGAGGCCAATAAAGGAATGTAAGAAACGTATGGGGAAAAGAATAATTTAAAGATAATAAAGGGGCTGGAGAGATGGCTCAGCAGTTAAGAGTACATACTGCTCTTCCAGAGGACCCAAGTTAGTTCCTAGCATCCAGGTCTGGTCGCTCACAAGTGCCTATAATTCCAGCTCAGCAGATACAATGCCTTTGGCTTCAGTGGGCACTTGCACCCTCATATGTACATAACCTCCCCCACAACACACACAATTTAAAATAATAAAAATAATTTTGATACAGGCAGGGTCTCTTAAAAAGCCTTGGCTGTTCTGGAACTTGCTTTGTAGACTAGGCTGTCCTCGAACCCAAGAGATCTGCCTGCTCTGTCCCTCCTACCAATATTGGGATTAAAGGCATGTACCACACCTGGCTAAAGAATTTTTTAATTTTATGTACATTGGTGTTTTGTTTGCATGTATGCCTATGTAAGAGTGTTGGATCCCCTGCAGCAGGAGTTACAGTTGTGAGCTGTTATGTGGATGCTGGGAATTGAACCCAGGTGCCCTGGAAGAACATAGGGGCTGGAGAGATGGCTCAGCAGTTAAGAGCATTGCCTGCTCTTCCAAAGGTCCTGAGTTCAATTCCCAGCAACCACATGGTGGCTAACCATCTGTAATGAGGTCTGGTGCCCTCTTCTGGCCCCCAGGCATACACACAGACATGTATACATAATAAATAAATATTTTTTTTAAAAAAAGAACAGCCAATACTCTTAATTGCTGGGCCATCTCCTCAGCCCAAAGTATCTTAAAGTAATAAAAATAAATAAGAGTCAGAGCCTAGTGGAGACCTCAGGGGTGGGCCTCTGAAAGTGATTGGGACGCTGGCCATGTCTTCCTCTTATTTTGAGACAGGATTTCACTAGCTCTGGCTGTCTTGGACTTGCTATGTAGACTGTGCTGCCCGCCTGTCTCCTGTCTTCTCTTTTCTTTCCTGCCGCCAGGTGAGAGGGCTCTGCTACAGGCTCCCTGTGGGTATCACACTATCACAGGCCCAAAGCACTATCACATGGCCATAGCCAAGCAGCCAGGGACTAGAACTCTGAAACTGAACCAGAATAACTTCCATTCCTTTTCTTGAGATAGCGTCTCCATAGCCCTGGGTGGCCTCTAACTCATGATGCTACCACCTCAGTCTTCTAAACACGGGGATTATAGACATGTCCCACCCACCTTTTTATCTCAAGTTTGTTGGTGATGGATCCCTATATAGTGACACAGAGGCCAGTCTGTGAGTTAGAGGTCAGCTGGGTCACATAGGGAGACCTTGTTTCAAAACAGCAATGTAAAAAAAGAATCACAGCAGGGCTGGCAAGAGGCCTCAGTGGGTAAAAGTAATAATACAATAAATAAATAAATCACTGTGAGCTCCAGGCTACCCTGGTCTACACAGAGAATTCCAGGACAGCTGGGGCTATATAGAAATACCCTATTTCAAACCAAACACCAAAAATAAGTAAATTTACCAGGCATATTATCACATACCTTTAATTTCAACACTTGGAAGGCAGGCAGATCTCTGAGTTTGAGGCCAACCTGATTTACAGAGTAAGTTCCAGGATGGCCAAAGCTGCACAAAGAAACCCCGTCTCAAACAAAACAACAAACCCAATAAATATCAGAGAAGCTGAGGTTGTGAAGTAATGGTAGGGCACTTTTCTATAATGCACGAGGCTCTGGGGTGGATCTCTAATACCAAGTATTAAACAAAAAGCCAATAATAGTTGACATGGTATACATGCCTTTAAACCCAGTACTCAGGAGGCAAAAGTAGGCAGTTTCTTGAGTTGGAGGTCAGCCTCATCTACATAAATTCCAGGAAAGCCACAGTTACGTAGAGCGATCCTGTCTCAAAACACTAACCCCCCTTCCCCAAAAATATAAAACCTATGCTAGTTTGCAGAGTGCTTGCCTAGCATGCACAAAGCCTCGGGTTAGATCCCTGCAGGGAAGGGTGGTGGTAGGCACATTTTGGTGGTAGGAACATTTGTGGAAGTCAGAGGACAGCTTTCAGGAGTTGAGTCTCTCCTACCATCTGGATCTTGGAGTTTGAATAAAGTCCTCAGATTTGGCAAGTGTGTGCCTAAAATATTTCATTAGCCCCACCAAGACTTTTAAATGGAAACAAGTTGATTCTAAAATTCTTATAAGGAAATATGAGACAGTGGAGTGGGGGAGCTACAAGGGCTCAAATGTAATGAAAAATGTGTGTAGGTAAAGACCCATAGGGAGGCCGGGTGGTGGTGGCACACACCTTTAATCCCAGTACTCGGGAGGCAGAGGCA
>LOJH01021106.1:0-20446 GCA_001685095.1 Ellobius talpinus | reverse complement strand
CTGAGTAAATTGGGAGCATAGGGACCTTGGGGGAGGGTTGAAGGGGGAAGGGGAAAGGCAGTAAGGGGAGCAGAGAAAAATGTAGAGCTCAACAAAAATCAATAAAAAGAAAACCATTTCCATATGGAGTGTCTTCTGTGCCTATCATTCTCTCAGGAGTAGGTTGGTGTTGCCGGGAGCAGTTATGTCTCACATCAACAGAATTTCAGAATTCTAACTTATTAAAACCTTTAAGTGCCATATTCTGTAGGTCTTTGAAGTATTGAAGTTTATCTGTCTATATGGAGTACATTTTAGTGCATTTAGAGGACCTATCTAGCATAACCATGGCAAACATGGGTGACTGTTAGCCTGTGATTCTTAATAACTTACATAGCTTAAAGACTAAAGCTTCACATTATAAAAATAAACAATTTTTGCCGGGCGGTGGTGGCACACACCTTTAATTTCAGCACTTAGGAGGCAGAGGCAGGCGGATCTCTGTGAGTTCAAGTCCAGCCTGGTCTACAAGAGCTTGTTCCAGGACAGGCTCCAAAGTTACAGAGAAACCCTGTCTCAAAACCAAATAAATAAAATAAATAAATAAATAAATAAATTAAAAAATAAACAATTTTCAAATGTGTTTACCATCATAAGGACAATGATCTCAAAATTGTAACATGTAAAAATATCTTGATGAGAGGCAGAAATGTGTAGTGCAATATGACAAAAAATATCCTTATTTTCTATCAGTGTACAAAATATCTCAAGCAGAATTAGAAACATACATTCAGTAAAATAAAAATAATTTTATGCTTGTCTGCAGAAATATTGTAAACAAAAATAGGAACATATACAATATGACATAACTTTTAATTTGTATCAATATACAAATTATCTTAGGAATGCAAAAATAATTTTACATATGTATCAATATGCAAGAATCTATACCAGTACAAATTGTCTAAAACTAATAGTTGCTAGAATAGTTTACAAGTAGATACACTAATCTACCTTATCATCCTAGTCTATTTTTTTTCCAAAGTGATTCCTGAGTCCAAACATTTTTCCATCCCCAACCCCATTATAACCAACCCCCAACAGATGTCAATTATCCATAACCCTGAGGAAACAAAATCTGTTGGGAGGGGTCCACTATTAGAATTGCTTCCTGCTGTGTAGTGGGCAACAGTATCTATGGGACCCTGTAAAAAACTAAAACTGGTTAGTCTCAAGAGGACTAGCTCTAACATCGTAGCCAGTCTGAGTAGGGTGTTCGGTTTATCTGAAGTTCTAAGCTCTAATCTGAAGTTCTGGCTAGAGTGTTGTAAGAAGGTGGACCATCTCATCCAGCCAATTTGGAACTTTCTTGAGCAGTTTGTAGTCCAAAGTCAATCTTTGAGTGGTGTTTATCCGCTTGGTGGCATCATTATGAACCAGGTAGAATCATTGTTTTGGGGCCTTATCTTCCTTTTGGAGACTTCAGAGTTTGCTGTTAGGAAAATTTATTGTTCATTGTGGAAAACGTAAACATTATTAATATAAAAATGGAAAGTTTAAATTTTAAGATAGATATATTTATCCAAAGAAAAGTATAAGGAGTCAAAAATAAGTATAGGGAGAAATAGAAGTTTGATGAGACAGTTCTGGCTGTCTGAAGATTCCCTGCTCGCTGCCATCCTCTCACTTGTTCCTTTCTTCTGTGTGTTGGCTGTTGGAGAGTTGGGGGAGAATGAGCACCCCTTCTCACCTCTTCTTTAAAATTTCAGCTGTTTCTTCCTCTCCTCAGTGTGGAGTGTGGGAACTTTGCCCTGATAACCTCAGAGCCATGTCTGCACTCAGTTTTCATATCTTGGCACTGTTTTCTTTTCCCATGAACCTCTTCTGCTCTATGTTAGCCATGTTTCTTGACATGTTATTGTTGAGCCTCTCCAGGCTGTGTAACATGGCTTCCCATTCATCTGTGCCGTCTCCTGCCAGCTCCTTCCCTCGAGGCTTTCTCTTATTGCCAATGAGTTAGCAGAGCGCCATGTTTTATGGGAGGGACTGTGCTTCAGGTCTACTCTCCTCACCCTCATGCATGTTCATCAGAATAAAGTAGTGTTCTTGCAGCTTCTCACTGCCTCCAGGATCAGGGCTGATTCTGTCCCAGATCTAGGACAGGCTGGGGCTGAAGGGGCAAAGCAGCAAGGCAAAGATGGCTAATTACTCCTGTCCAAATGCTTACTCTTTTTTGTCTGTTTTGTTTTAGACACAACACTGAAGAGGGGAAACAAATTCTTCAGCAGCCCGTGCCAGAAAGACTAGACTTTGTTTGCAATTTCCTACAGAGTAAGTGTCTTTCTTAACTAGGTGGGCAGCTTCAGCTCCTAGGACTTGGTCCAGAGGACTTAGTCATGAGTGTCTGACTAGGGGAAAAAAAAAGGTTCAGATTTCCCTACTCAAGCAAAAAGACAAACCCAGCTGTGTCAGCCTCTTCGGATCTTGAGATGCCTCCACTCCCAGCTTGTGTTAAGAAAATGTCCCTTAAGTCCCAGTGTCCATGTTAGACCCAGGTAGATCAGAAGGTGACATCACTCATGTCCACTTGCTGGTTGTGTAGTCTTTCTATTTTGAAGATACAAGAGAGAAAAAGGTTCATGTTACCCTTGTAAAGATAACTTTCACTTGCCAAAAAACACAACAAAAAACCAGTTTTCTTAGGTAGTTGTTAGGTGGTAGGTAAACCTGGCACAGTGCAGTTTCTTAGACACAGGTTCTTGGTATGTGGTATGGAGATAATGGTAATTGCTTATTGGGTTAGTGGAAAGATTACATAAGAATGTTTGTGAAGCCAGGCGGTGGTGGCCCACACCTTTAATCCCAATATTTGAGAGGCAGAGACAGGTGGATCTCTGAATTTGAGATCTACAGAGCCAGGGGGAGAAAAAGAGTGTTTGTGAAACTTGGGACACAGAGCATGTCAGCTCACCTTCCCTGGTCATCCTTGTACCACAGAGTCTGACATCTTTAACATGGGGAGCTGCCTGCTATTTCCACCTCAAGAGAATTATAGAGCAGGTGGCCTGGTGTCCTCTATTGCTCTAATTGGACTCAGCTGCAGACCTCCTCTGCGGCCTTAGTTGGAATAGGACTCTAGTATGATCTCGTGTCTCTGGCTCCTTCTGTGGTGCTAAGTAGGGGAGGTGATGAGCTGGCAGGTGAGTGGCATGTTGACACTGAGTTATTGTTAATGCCCTGGCACTTTGTTCTACTACTGTCCATGGAGCTCTTGGGCTGCCCTACGGCAACACTGACTTGTGGTGGAAATACAAGGTAGGTTGGAGAGAACATCTCTAATAAGGGCCCTTTGACTTGGCGTCTCCTCGGAGGCTGTAATTCTACTTTTGAAGTTGAGTTTTGAGAGTTCAGTGTTTGCTATGTGGTTGTCATTGCAGAAAATTGGAAGCATCCCTCATCTACACAATGCCTGGTGTCTGTGCAGAAAGTGATGGAGGGGTCTGAGATGGAATTGGCCAAGGTACTTGTGGGAGACCAGAGTTGGGTGGCAAGGACCTGAGAAACCTACCAGGCTTTTTCTGAACCTGAATGAGGGGTGCTGAGTGTTTTGTTTATGGGATTCTTTAGACCTGGAGGCAAGGCCAGTCATTTGACTGAGCCAGAGGCCATTTTTGTCCAAGGATTCTGGGAGCCCATTGATCTTTTGACAAAGTTTACTTGACCAACACTGAGGCCCACAATGGAGATTTGCAGGAACCAGTTCTTGCTCACTGATCATCATATTTTACTTTCAAGCTCCGTTAACTTGATTTCCTTTGCTGGGTGTTGGTCTATAGAAGGTGGTGTCTAAAATTTTATGTTTATGACTCCACAAGTCCAGGAATTCAGCTGTGTAGAAATCCCGACACCTGTCTTTTTGCAGCATAAGCATCAAGCCCTTGGATTTATTTATTTTATTATTATTAGTAGTAGTAGTATTTTTGGTATTTTGAGACAGAGTTTCCTTTGTGTAGCCCTGGCTGCCATGTAACTCACTCTGTAGACCATACTGGCATCAAACTCAGAGATCTGCCTGTCTCTGCTTCTGGAGTTCTGGGATTAAAAGCATGAGCCACCACTGCCTGTCAAGTCCTTGGATTTATATTTGAAAAAGGTGTCCCCTGGGACTTTTTGGTTTTTCGAGACAGGGTTTCTCTGTAGCTTTGGAGCCTGTCCTTAGCTCTTGTAGACCAGGCTGGCCTAAAACTCACAGAGATCAACCTGGCTCTGCCTCCTGAGTGCTGGGATTAAAGATGTGCGCCACCATCACCTGTCTTTTTTTTTTTTAAATATTTATGTGCATTGGTGTTTTGCCTGCATGTATGTCTGTGTGAGGGCATCAGATCCCCTGAAACTGGAGTTACAGCCAGCTGTGAGCTGCCATGTGGCTGCTAAGAATTGAACCTGGGTCCTCTAGAAGAGCCAGTGCTCTTAACTGCTGAGCCATCTCCCCTCCTGGGACTACTAAGGATGGTGATTTGGGACTGCTAATTATAGAAATTATGAAAGAATAGCTCAGAGCCCTCAAAATGGTTCTTGAGTGGGAGCACCAGGAAGAGATATAGCCCACTCAGTGACTGCCACCTCTTTGTCTGGCTTCTAGATGGTAATGCTGTTTTTGTATAATTCGACCATGAGCTCCAGAAGTCCCCGGGACTGGGAACAGTTTGAATATAGGATTCAGGTAGGCTCTTGTGCCTTCATCCTACTTGCCAGCCCAGCTGAAGTTCCCTTGCCCAATCATTTCTCTTTAAATAAAAGTTATTGTCTGAAAAGTTAATGTTTGTAGTGACAACCATCATTGTTTAAAACAGCAAGTAGAAACTGTTGAAGTACGAAGAAGGAAATGACAGTCCGTAATCATCTCATCCCTATATACAGCTGTCAATTTTTTAAGGGATTGCCTTCTGAGGCCTTTTATGTGCCTGTTTAATTGTCCTCTGTATTTGAAGAATATGTAGAAGTGATTTCCTTTTCTTATGTGTCCTCATGGGTGTACTTGCCGTCCCACTCTGGGAGGGGTTATTTGAAAGCTCTCTGGTAAGGGAAGAGCAAGTAGAGCCAGTGTGTTGTAGGACAGGCCTTGGAGTTTGGGGGGTAGAGGATCCAGAAAGCCCTGGGGGTTTAGCACTGCTGTAATAAGTTCTGAACGCTCCTTGTGAGGTGTCCCCAACACCACAATGATGTTCGTTTTCTCTCCCTGTGGCCCAGGCTGAGTTAGCTGTCATCCTGAAGTTTATGCTGGATCATGAGGATTCACTAAACTTTACTGAGGACCTAGAGAATTTCTTGGAGAAAGGTGAGTAGGGCCACTTTTGAGGATCCACTCCCCCTCTCTGAACAGAGAACTGGTAGGATCGTCTGACCACACACATGACAGAGTTGGTATTCAGGTGTGTCATGTGTGACGGAAGGTGATTTCTGAGCCACATCATCTAAAGTGGCTCCCTGCCGCCTGACAGTTCAGCAGGGTGCTCGCACTGCAGGGATCTCATCTGCATTAGGGTGATCTGGACTCCCACTTCTCACATCATTTTGTTTTGCTTTTTACTTTATCTTTATATGTATGCATGTTTGCTTGCATGTATGTCTGTATACCATGTGTATGCCTGATGCCCACAGAGGCCAGAAGAGGGTGTTGGATCCTCTGGAACTGAGCTAACAACTCAGAGTTGTAAGCTATCATATGGATTTGATATGAATTTGAGTCTTCTTGAACTGCTAAGCCGTCTCTCCATCTCCTTGGCTTAGAAGTGGGAGATAAATATCTTTTGGAAACCATGTAAAAGGTTTCCCTTCATGCTCTAGGTGGGAGGCAGGTATATAAAAACCAGTAAGCCTGAGAAAGGGACCAGGTGTAAATATGGCAGTTATCTCCCCACATGAGAGTTCTTCATGTCTCATGAAGAGGTTAGTTAGCTCCTGCTCCTAGGACTCTGAGCCTTCTAGTTCTGGGCAAGTTCTCTTCTGGCTTGTTAAACTTGGGTGGGATTCTTCACATTCAGGTCCATGAGGTGGAGCTGTTGAGAATGGAAGTCTAGAATGTAAGAAAGCTCGCTCTCTCAGTCAGATGCAAGTTTACAGGTCAGCTTGTTGGCCATGGAAGCTGCAGGTGGACAGAGCAGAGATGCCCTCTCCCATGTCTGGGAGGAAAAAGAGGAAGGACTAGAGGTGGTAAAGGCCAAAGAAAGCAGTCATGGGAACCAAGGGAAGAGAATATTTTATACCTTGGTGATACAAAGTAGGTGTGGAAGTGTCCCCAGAGGCTGGTTGCATCGATACAGGCTGTTAAGGTCTGTGGGCAGAATGGGTGCTGGGCTGTCATGATGCCTCTGCAGAGCTGACATGAGGACTTGTTCCAGTTCCTGAGTGTGAGAGGAATGTCCTCACTCCACCATGCTCTTTGAGTACTTTGCTCTGAGAAAGTGGAAGCCCTACACTTATTCTTAGTTAAAGACCTTGACCTTGTGGGTCTTGTTCTGCCTGGTAATTGCCTCTTGAGTTTATGTGCCTACAGATTCACACCTACTAAGGTAGTGGTCCCCTGTTATGTGAAAGTGAAAATCTGTTCACCCCCTTACTAACTCTCCTTGGTTTGTCTGTTTCTTACCCCTAGTTCCTTACAAATATTCCGGTACTGTCTCTGAAGGGCTTTCTCCACCCAGCCACCAGGCCAAGAAGAAGATTCGTTTCTTAGAACTTCAGAGGATCGCTTCATCTTCCAGTGAGAACAAGTATGTCCTGGGCCTCTTCCTGGCCTGGTGTCTCCACAGCCATGCAGTCAGTCCGTGGATACTGGAGGCTAAGCTGTATTCCAGTCCTTTATACCATTAGGAAAGACTTCGAGGGTGCTGTTTATTTGGGATCTGTCGGGAGCTAGTCCTCCCTCAAAAGCAATTTCCTGCTGGGTGGTGACATAGGCAGATCTCTCTGAGTTTGAGGCTAGCCTGGTCTACAGAGTGAGTTCCAGATCAGCCATAGCTACACAGTTAAACCCTGTCTCAAAAAACAAGAAAACAATGAATGAAAGAAAGAATGAATGAAAGAAAGAAAGAAAAAAGAAAAAAAGACAGTTTCCTGTTTGTGGAAACTTCTTCCTTTGAAAATACATGTCTCCAGTTCTTCAGCCAAGAAATGAAGACTTGGAGAAGGGAGAAGAAAAGTTTTTCCAGTCATGTTCTGCAAGCTGGCTGCCTCCTGCTCACATGAGATGCTTGGCAGATAGAACCCAGGCCCATTGGCCTTCCAAACCAGTGTTGAATATGGTCACCGGTGCTGTCCTGTCCCTAGCTGCTGCTGCTGCTTACTTCATCTGTTAGGCTCTTACCCTGTTATCTTTGCCATCTTTCCTTAGCTTCCTCTCAGGTTCTCCATCCTCCCCTATGGGCGACATCCTGCAGACCCCACAGTTCCAGCTGAGACGGCTGAAGAAACAGCTGGCAGATGAGAGGAAAAACAGGGATGAGCTGGAGCTGGAGCTGTCTGAGAGCCTGAAGCTCCTCGCTGAGAAGGGTGGGTACCTGACCAAGTGCTGGTAATGGAGAGCATTGGGATTTGCGCCCAGGGAAGCCCACCATCTTGTCCCTTCTGCTGACGCCTGTTCTGTTCCTTCACCATGTCCCTTTTCTGTGGAATGGACACTGTGCCTCCTTTGCTCTTTTCTTTGCTGACTCTCGCCTTCACTCCTGCCCTGGGCAGATGCACAGATAGCCATGATGCAGCACCGTATTGACCACCTGGCTCTGCTGAATGAGAAGCAGGCAGCCAGCTCTCAGGAATCTGGAGAGCTTGAGGAGCTCCGTGGCAAGAATGAGAGGTATGACTCTCCCTGCCTTTCGTCCAGCTTCCAGTCCCTGCTGGCCCAGTTAGGGCCCCCAGTGTTCTGATTGTTCTTCTTCTGGCAGCCTTACCATGCGACTGCATGAGACTTTGAAGCGGTATCAGAACCTGAAGACAGAGAAGAACCAGATGGATCGAAAGATTAGCCAGCTTTCTGAGGAGAATGGGGACCTTTCCTTTAAGGTGAGTAGGGCTACATAGAGGCCCCTCAGGGCTGAGGTGGTCAGAAGCTTCCCCAAGAAGGTTGATGTTGCAAGGAGAAAGGCCACTTGGTCCTTCCCGGCTGTTCAGCCCTGAAATAATCACACAAACTATATTATTTAAAACACTGCTTGGCCCATTAGCTCTAGCTTCTTATTGGCTAACACTTTTCTTAATTTAACCCATTTCTAGTAATCTTGTGTTTCGCCACGTGGCTGTGGCTTATTGGCGTCTGTCTCTGGCAGCTCCATGTCTTCTCTCTGACTCTGCCCTTTTCCCCAGCATACAGTCTAACTTTCCCCGCCTACCTAAGTTCTGTTCTTCCCTGCCATGTGCTCAAAGCAGTTCTTTATTCAGTAACCAATAAAAGCAACACACAGACAGAAGGACCTCCCACATCAAGTTGAGAAGACTGTCCTGAATCCTGAATCTTCATTAGTCCTTCCCGAGATCTACCTGTGTGCTTAGTCACTTTGCTTGTTATTGGCTCCTGCAAGGGTGCTCAGGCAGCCTTAAATGTTGATGTATGGTCCTGAATGAGAGATCTGATTGGCTGTGATTGGATTGGATGTGGGGGAAGGATCTTTAGGGACCCCAGGGCCTGGGCTTCGAGTAACAGTTGGAGAGGGTGCCAGCTTTCACTCTGTCCACGTCTCAGCTGCGAGAGTCTGCCAGCCACTTGCGTCAGCTGCAGGGTGCATACGACGACCTGATGGAGGAGCACAGCAAGGCTTCTCAGGAGTGGGTAGAGAAGCAGGCTCATCTGGAAAATGAGCTCAGCACAGCCCTCCAGGATAAGGTAACCCTTGGCCGGGGAGCTGGCCACAACTTTATACATAAAATTCATCACTTTGCTGAGTCCTGGAGTGATGAGTTGACTTGTCAAAGTTTAGCAGTGTGTTGTGATACGTTGAGTGTAGTATTAGCTGTGAACTCTGTGATGTGCAAAGTATGGGTTTTGAAAAAGTTAAACAATCTGTAAGGGGAATGATACCCTGCTAACTATTGTGAGATTAAAGGGTGACTCGTAAACTCTTAGTGGCTTAGTTATGAATTCTGGTTGGGTATTCTTTGCTGAAATGCTTGATATCATAAGTATATCAGAGATAGGTTTTCTCATTTTGGAATATTTGCCTAGACATTATAGGTTACTTGTCCCTTAATCCAGAACCTAAATCACTCTAAAATAAGAGTGATTTGATTTAATTTTACAGCAGCCTAGCTCTGTAGTCCAAACTGTCTTTGGACTCTGTCTTCCAGTCTGGCTCCTGTGCCAGAGTTACAGGCTTCTGCCATGGTGCAGTTTCAAAATCCAGAACTTTCTCAGTATCTTGTTGGAGCTCAGAAAGTTTTGGATTTGGGATCAGTTTGGATTTGAGATTTCAGATTAGGGATGCCCAATCCACATTACTGCTGCTGTCTCTAAGAGCCCAGTTCTGCCACTTGCTAATTGTGTAGCTCTTGGACATAGCACTTAGAATCTGGGAAGCAGGAGCTTCTTTTGTGAAGGAGATAGTAACAGCTCCCCCCAGACTGGTGGGTGGATTAGCAGTTGAGTGGTATATCCATCACGTTGCCTTGTACCCACAATTGAGGAGAAGTCAATGTGGGCTGGGTCAGATGAAGCTCACCATTTGGGTAGTGTGCGAGTCAAGGCTTGCCTGAGGGAGGCTATGCAATGAGGAGATTGAATGTGAGCTTTGCATATTTTTGTCTTAATTCATCCATGGAATTGGGAGTAAAAAGTCAGGATCCCATAAAGTCCAGACCCGTGGTTTCTGTTTTGTTGATGATATTTTTGAAACAGGGTCTTGGAGCCCAGGTTGGTCTTTCAACTCTTGTTCCTCATGTCTCAGTCTTTTGAGTTTTGGGGAGCCATCATTCCCAGCTCAGACCCATGGTTTCTGAGAGATGTTCTCCTGAGCCAAGGCAAGAGGAGATCTAGGTGAGATGGTCAGGTGACTGCTCTTCTCCTCTGTTCACATGGGTCTCTTGTTTACTCCAAGAAATACCTTGAGGAGAAGAATGAAATACTTCAGGGAAAGCTTTCCCAGCTGGAAGAACGAGCAGCTCAGCTGTGGGAGAGCCCAGCCCAGGAGAAAGGCGAGGTGCTGGGTGACGCCTTACAGGTAGGAATAGACAGAATCAGCCAAGCAATTTGATGGGTTTGGTTCTTGGTGTTCTCTTGATCCCCATTTGTCTCTATCCTAACAGCTGGAAACTCTGAAGCAAGAGACAGCCAAACTTACTGCAGACAACACCCAGCTCCAAGCCCGCATAGAGACACTGGAGTGTGAACGAGGCCAACAGGAAGCCCAGCTGCTTGCTGAGCGGGGCCACTTTGAAGAAGAAAAGCAGCAACTGGCCAGCTTGATTGCAGACCTGCAGAGCTCCATCTCCAACCTCAGTCAAGCCAAGGAGGAGCTGGAGCAGGCCTCCCAGGCTCAAGGGGCTCAGCTAACTGCCCAGGTGACCACCCTGACAGCACTCAATACCACCCTGCAGCAACAGCAGGAACAAGAACTGACGAGCCTTAAAGAACAGGCAAAAAAGGACCAGTCTCAGATGGTACAGACCTTGCGAGAGCAGGAACAGGTTGCCCAGAGCCTCCGCCAGCAGGTGGAGCTGCTGAGCAGCAACCTGAAGCTGAAGGAGAAGCAATTGGAGGAAGCAGCCAAAGAGCAGGAGGCAGCCAGGCAGGATCACGCCCAGCAACTGGCCACTGTTGCTGAGGCTCAAGAGGCCTCTCTAAGGGAATGGGATGCTGCTCGCCAGCAGCTGGAAACATTGGAGAAGGAGAAAACTGCCAAGTTAGAGAGCCTGCAGCAGCAACTTGAAGCTGCCAATGAAGCTAGGGACAGTGCACGGACCTCAGTCACACAGGTCCAGCAAGAAAAGGCAGAGCTGAGTCAAAAGCTAGGAGAACTCCAGGCCTGCATAGAAGCTGCCCACCAGGAACAGTGTCAGGCCCAAGCTCATGTGACAGAGCTGGAGGCCCAGCTGAAGGCTGAGCAACAAAAAGTGACTGAGCGAGAAAAGGTGATCCAGGAGAAGGCCCAGCTCCAGGAGCAGCTCCAGGCCCTCAAGGAGACATTGAAGCTCACTAGAAGCAGCCTGGAAGAGGAGAAGTGCAGGGCTGCAGATGCCCTGGAGAAGCAACAGTGCTGCATTGCTGAGATGGAGGCCGAGTCCCGAAGCCTGAGGGAGCAGCGTGAGCAGGAACAGAAGGAGACAGAACAGGAGAAGGCCAAGCGAAAGGGGCTGGAGGCCAGGCTCCAGCAGCTGGAGGAGACTCATCGAGCAGAGATAGAAGCCTTTCGGCATGAGCTGGCAGAGGCCACAGCCTCCCAGCACAGAGCTGAGAGTGAGAGCGAACAGCTCATCAGGGAGGTTGAGACCTGGCAGAAGCGGTTTGAAGATAGACAGCAAGAGGAAGCAAAATACAGTGCCATGTTCCAGGAACAACTGAGGGCTTTGAAGGGGCATGGTGAGAAGGCTGGCCAAGAGGCACAGGAGGAGGCAGTGGAGAGCCACAGTGAGGGCCAGCAGCAGAGTCATCTAGCCCAGCTCCATGCCAACCTAGCCAGAGCTCTCCAGCAGGTTCAGGAGAAAGAAGTCAGGGCCCAGAAGCTGGCAGATGATCTCTCAACTCTGCAGGAGAAGATGGCTGCCACGAACAAGGAGGTGGCCTGCCTGAAGACCTTGGTGGTCAAGGCAGGTGAGCAACAGGAAATGGCCTCACTTGAGTTACTCAAAGAGCCCCCGGGGGCCAGAAACAGACAGTCTGACTGCCTAGAAGAACAGCAGGGGCAGCCATTCTCCAGTACACAAGCCACACTAAAGGCTCTGGAGCGTGAGACTGAGCAGATGGGCAGTGAAGTGGAGAGGCTGAGGGCAGCACTGATGAAGAGTCAGGGGCAGCAGCAAGAGGAACGTGGGCAGCAGGAGAGGGAGGTAGCACGGCTGACCCAGGAGTGGGACCAGGCTCAGGCAGACCTGGCTCAGGAGAAGGCAGCCAAGTCAGAGCTTGAGATGCGGCTGCAGAATACCCTCAATGAGCAGCGTGTGGAGTTCGCTGCCCTGCAAGAAGCACTGGCCCATGCCCTGAAGGAAAAGGAAAACAAAGACCAGGAGCTTGCCAAACTTCGTGGACAAGAGGCAGCTCAAAGAACAGAGCTGAAGGAGCTTCAGCAGACTTTGGAAAAACTGAAAGGGGGTACTGGTGGAGAAGACGCTTCTGGCCCAGGAACCCAGTTGGAGACAGCCGGCAAGACGGAGGTACCAGGCCCCACTTTGGAGGCACTTCGGGCAGAGGTCAGCAAGCTGGAGCAGCAGTGCCAGCAGCAGCAGCAGCAGGTAGAAGGCCTGACACACATCCTGGAGTCTGAGCGTGCTTCCCGGGCTGAGCAGGACAAAGCCCTGGAGACATTGCAGGGCCAGTTAGAGGAGACGGCTCGGGAGCTGGGGCACAGTCAAGCTGCCTCAGCTTCAGCTCAGAGAGAGGTGACAGCCCTCCGGGCCAAAGCCCAGGACCACAGCAAAGCTGAGGAAGAGTGGAAGGCCCAAGTGGCCCGTGGCCAGCAGGAGGCAGAGAGAAAAAGCAGTCTTATCAGCAGCTTGGAAGAGGAGGTGTCCATCCTGAACCGCCAAGTCCTAGAGAAAGAGGGGGAGAGCAAGGAGCTGAAGCGCCTGGTTGTGGCTGAATCAGAGAAGAGCCAGAAGCTGGAAGAGAGGCTGCGCCTGCTTCAGGTGGAAACAGCCAGCAGTAGTGCCAGAGCAGCGGAACGCAGCTCAGCTCTACGAGAGGAGGTCCAGAGCCTCCGGGAGGAGGGAGAGAAACAGCGTGTCATTTCAGAGAACTTGCGGCAGGAGCTAGCCTTACAGGCAGAGCGAGCGGAGGAGCTGGGCCAGGAGTTGAAGGCCTGGCAGGAGAAGTTCTTCCAAAAGGAGCAAGCGCTCTCTGCCCTGCAGCTGGAGCACACTAACACACAGGCCCTTGTAAGCGAGCTGCTGCCTGCCAAGCACCTTTGTCAGCAGCTGCAAGCGGAGCAGGCAGCTGCCGAGAAGCGCCATCGGGAGGAGATAGAGCAGAGCAAGCAGGCAGCTGGTGGGCTTCGGGCAGAGCTAATGCGGGCACAAAGGGAGCTTGGAGAGCTAGGGTCTTTGCGGCAGAAGGTGGTTGAACAGGAGCGAACAGCCCAGCAGCTGCGGGCAGAGAAGGCCAGCTATGCAGAACAGCTGAGCGTGTTGAAGAAGGCTCATGGCCTGTTGGCAGAGGAGAACCGGGGGCTGGGAGAGCGGGCCAACCTTGGCCGGCAGTTTCTGGAAGTGGAGCTAGATCAAGCCCGGGAGAAGTATGTCCAGGAGTTGGCAGCTGTGCGTACTGATGCTGAGACCCATCTGGCTGAAGTGCGGCAAGAAGCACAGAGTACTACTCGGGAACTGGAGGCCATGACTGCCAAGTACGAAGGTGCCAAGGTGATGGTCCTAGAGGAAAGGCAGAGATTCCAAGAAGAGAGGCAGAAACTCACTGCCCAGGTGAGGTGTCGTGCAATGTCCTCTGTGTTGTGTAGCCCTCCCCTCACTCCTGCACCTCTGGGCTGCAGTAGCCCGTCTGCTGCTTTCACTCACTGAACAGCAAGAAAGGACAGTGACAGACAGACTGCAAAGCTGTCCTAAAGAGAATGTTAGCGCTAGCCTGTGCTGGTGCGCACCTGTAATCGCAACGCCTGGGAGGCTGTCAGCAGGAGGACTGTGAATTTGAGGCCACTTTGGGTTACATAGTCAAACCGTGTTTGAACTCCCACAGCCCGCCCCCCAATAAGGAAAATATCCATTGCCTCCTTTTCCCTGAAAGCTGATTCTGAAGAGTCAAGTTGAAGCAGGCAAACTGACTTTTTGTTTGTTTGGTGTTTTAAAACAGGGTCTCATGTAACTCGGGCTCGTCTCGATTCCTGCCTTCACCTCCCTAGTGTTGTGAAAACCTAGCTTCAACTGGCTTCTCTCCCCTGTGCCTCCCTCCCTCCCTCTCTCCCCCCCTCTTTCTCTCTCTCTTCCTCTCTCTGTATAGTCTCTGAGAAAAGTATCAGAGCCCATTGAGGTCAGTCTGGCAGTGGCCCCATCTCACTGTCTCCATTGCTTTTCCCCACGCACAGGTGGAGCAGCTAGAGGTATTTCAGAGAGAGCAGACTAAGCAGGTAATGCCTGGGGTTCTCGATAGATGCTGGCTGCTTAAGCGGTGACCAGTCTTGGTGCATGACCCCGGCTGCAGCTTGCTCCGCCAGCTCCTGTTGTGAACTGTTTGTGAAAGGGGCAGGGTCAAGCCATGGAGTCCAGGCCCAGGCTGCCCAGGAGGACAGTGTTACAGGTCCTCTCTTGGGCCTCATCCTACCCAGTCAGGTCGGCCTCTTCCCTTCTGCACTTTCTTTCACCTGCCAGAGACAAGGGGTAGCATAGCTTCATCTTTTCCAGGTCTGCACTGGTGACAGAGTCAACCCTTGTGACTCCAAAAACTCCAAAGTCCTGTTTTGAGTTAAGGATAGTGAGCCAAGAGGAAGAACAGGTTTATTTGCCTTGTTTAGATTATTGTCCTTCTTTCTCACAGAGTATGAATTTATCCAAGGTGTGAAGGTGAGATATATGAAGCAGCCCTTGGAAGCAAAGGAACGTGATGAGCTTAGAATACTCACCCAGTATTCTCTGGTGCCTCATCCCAGAGCCTCACTCACATAGAGCTTTCTGGAACAGGAAACTAAAATTGAAAGGAGAAGGGGTCTTCCCTAGATGGGCCGTGTGCTCTGTCTGCCTTCCTCTCTGGTTAGTAGGCTGTAGAGCTGTATTTAGTGAGAGCACCTTCTCCACTCCCCATCCCAGTCATTACAGACATTCTAAGGAAATGGGACAATCAAACTGGAAAGCAAGCAGTTTGCAATGGAGCCTTTTGCTTCTTCCTCTGCTGCCTGTTCATGCCTAAGCTCTCAGAATGCCTGGAGGAGGCAGGGGTGCTTGTGGTTGTTATGATCCCTCTTCATCTCCTTACCCCCGTTGCTCTTCCTCTTTGTGATAGTTGGGGGAGGAGGGGCTGGGGGTGTGTGTGCTGCCCTTGTTCTTGTCTTTCAGCATTCTATTCTCCCACTGCTAACCACAGCAACCGTGCTGCTAGCATCTCTAACAGCCCTTGGAGATTGGAAAGAGGTCTGGGAACTTGCTTTGGCAAATTTTTGGGAGAAGGAGGAATGGGTGGACTTTGACAGTGTTTGTCAGAGCACCACAGTAGGTGTCCTGGTTTTTCTGTTTATTTTTATCCTGTGTGTATGAATGTGCGTGCGTGCGTGCGTGTGTGTGTGTGTGTGTGTGTGTGTGTGTGTGTGTTATGTGCATGCTTGGTGCCTACAGGGTCCAGAAGAGGGTGTCATCTCCTGGAACTGGAGATGGTTATAAGCTGGCATGTGGGAACTGGAAACTCAACCTGGGTCTGCTGCATGAACTGAAACTGCTCGTAGCTCCTTAGTCATCATTTCTCTCACCCCTAAGTGCTCTGTTCTTGCCACCAATCTTTCTAGGTCAGGCTCGGGGAATAGCACACGGTAGGGATGTGGAAAGATGGGGACTCTGAAGACCTCGGCTATTGATTTCGGTGGCTCGAGACTAGAGATGGAATGGGTTTAGGCAGGTGGCCCTGGCAACACCTGTTTGGGGCCATCTCAGTCCCTGACAGCCTTTGGGCAGCAGGCGGTTAACTTGTAGAAGTCGCAAAAAGGGCCTGAGGATAATGATCTGGGGAAATCCCTGGGTTAGTCTTGACATCTGGTGTTTTAGTCAGGGGTTTCTAGAGGGAAAGGACTGACAGAATGAGTCTGTATGTATCAAAAGGAGATTAAATAGTTACAGACTGTGGTCTAGATAGTTCAACAATGGCTGTTCCCTCGTGGAAGGGCAGAGAATTTGGTAATTCAGTCCATAAGGCTGGATGTTTCAGCTGGTCTTTGACCTGTATTGGAGTCCCTAAGAAGTAGGTTCTGTTAACAACAAAAGAGTGTCTCAGCAGCAGGACAGATAAACTTGCCTGTAAGATTGATAATGGGTTGCTGCTGTACACATCTTTATTTCTTGGTGGGTGAGATAATAACCCAACTCATGATGGGCAACTCAAGTCATATGTTCATTTGGTGAGTCATTGTCAGATGTGCAGTTTCCACTA
Source organism: Ellobius talpinus (assembly GCA_001685095.1). NCBI lineage: Eukaryota > Metazoa > Chordata > Mammalia > Rodentia > Cricetidae > Ellobius > Ellobius talpinus. The sequence continues at coordinate 4,188 of LOJH01021106.1, read as the reverse complement.
AGGTCCAATAGCAGACCAAGAGCTGTCTCAAAGGGAGAATACTTATCTGCAGATGTTAAAACCTTGCTCCAAAATCTCAGAGGTCAGTGAATCCTCAATGATTCCCCATATTTTCAGGCAGCATCCCTATCTGCCACTGACACTTTGAGTACCGCTGGCTCTACTGGATCATATGGTCCAAGTCGTGAAGTAGCCCGCACAGCTTCCTGGGCCTGTTGAAGAGCCTTCTCATGTTCCAGGCCCCACTCAAAGCTAGCAGCTTTCCAAGTCACTTGGTGTTTGGGCAGGAGTAATGCACCCAAGTGAGGAATGTGCTGTCCCCAGAATCCAGCTGGGCTCACTAAATGTTTTTGTTGCTGTCTTGACGGTGGGAGGGGCCAGGTGCAATAACTTATTCTTTACCATAAAAGGACTATCCCTGCATGGCCCACCACTGGACTCTAAGAATTTCACTGAGGTATAAGGCCCTTAAATTTTAGTTGGATTTATTCCCCATCCTCTGATGCCCATATGAGTTACCAATAAGTCCAAAATAGTTGCTAACCCCTCCTTACTTGGTCCAATCAGCATGCCACTAGAGTGGACCAGTGTGATGTTTTATGGAAGAGTCAGATGATCAAGATCCCTTCTAACTGAGTTATGACCCAGGGCTGGAGAAAATTCTACCCTTGAGGTAAAGCTGTAAAGGTGCTGCTGGCCTCGCCAACTAAAGCAAATTGCCTCTTGTGGGCCTTAATAGACTACACTTTCTGTTGACCCTGTAGGAACCTGCTTAGCCTTAAGTCGGTTATTGGTGGGCTCTGAGAAACTGCAGTATTGTCTTGCCTGGAAATGAACGAGTAAATCCTACAGACAATGGCAGAGATGAGGGCAATATTGCAGGTTTAGGGGTGGGGAGAGACTACTTCAGGTGACAAACCCTTAAAAAAATCTGAGGGTTCAAGTCCAAGGAACACTTACAAACCTTTAGACTGGTTATACACATCTACAACCAGAGTGAGGGCAAGAAGGCAAAGAGCAAAAGCTTCCTTCTATGTCTTTTTATGTGGGCTGCCACCATAAGGCGTGGCCCAGATTTAGGGTGGGTTTTCCCACCTTTGATGATCAAATCCCTCATATATGTTGTGCCCAGCTGCTTGTGTTTTAGTTGATGCAGATGTGGCCAAGTAGAGTACCAAGATAGCCATTACAGTCAGGGGGTTCAGTCCTGTCTCTTCTCTCCTCTCAGGTGGAAGAACTGAGTAAGAAGTTGGCAGAGTATGATCAAACCCACAAGGCGCAGCAACAGAAGCTCCAGGTGGGACAGGACGGTAGAAGAGCATCTTCCCTAAGCTCTTGGGCTATGGTGGTGTGGGGCCAGAGCAGAAGCACCCCAGGAAGCCATCCTGAATCTCAGAAACCTTACCTTTGCCTTCTGGGAACTCTCACAGAAAACCTCTCCATTAGAGCCACCTATGCTTTTCTATTAAAAAAAAATCATGCTTGGGTTACACAGTAAGCCTTGTTTTTGTGATTTGGACTTTGGTTACCCTAGCCGCAGTTTCCCAGTCAGTAGGTGTGTGGCTAACGACCACCAGACAGCGAGAACAGAAGAAATTCCACTGTCCCAGAAAGTCCTTAGTAGTTTGGCCTCAAGGACTGAGTGTATCAACAATACTCAATTTCTCATGCTTTTTGTACCCCGCCCTGCCTTTTTTTTTTGTTGGTTTTTGAAGACAGGGTTTCACTGTCCTGGACCTCACTCTGTAGACCAGGCTAGCCTTGAACTCACAGAGATCCTCCTGCCTCTCATTCTTACAATGCATTTCTGTTCTCTTTTGTTTTAAAATTTTTTGGAGTTGGGGGAGAGACAGGGTCTTATGCAGTCCATAGTAGTGGGATTACTAGGTTTGTGCCATAATGGCCACAGCAATTATACTATTAGTGCTTTTAATTGTGTTACCTTATTTGTTCTAGTGTTTGCTTTTCGTAGCTCTAAGCATCCCATCCCTTAGGACAAAGGATTGGGCATCAGTGCCTTTGGGACTTGTATAGTGGGTCCCAGGCTGAGGTGTTCTGAGTTTTATTTTTTCCTGTTTAGCTTCTGTGCCCACAATTTGTCATGAACAATAAGCAGGCTTGCTGTGTTGCTTTGTCCGGGTTGTTAGGAGCTAATAGGTATAGAGAGGCATGGGTGGGAATATGCTCACCCTAGTACCTATAGCAAATCAAGCTGATGTTGCAGGTAACAGAATCAGCTTGTCCCCACAGGAGGCAGTGCTGGTAATCATAATGAGCCCTCACAGGATTTGGATTTGGGAGTTCAGATCTTAATGTGCTGTATTCAGTGTGACCTTGATCAGTTTGCCTAAATCTCTGAGCTCTTCATGTCTAAGGAAAAAAGTTATTCTTCAGAGTGGTTTGGAGAAGCAAGTTCCTGTCATTGAGTGTGCACATGCAGTTGTCTCTCAGTGTGCTGTACACCAGGGTGCTTGTAGGAAGGAAGCTGCTTGTTTCCCGGCTGCCCAGACTCCTAAAATAACCACACAGAAACTATTAATTAAATCACTGCTTGGCCAATTACTTGTGTATTGCTAACTAGCTCTTACGTCTAGAATTAACCCATCTCCGTTATTATATTTTACCATGAGGCTCGTGGCCTACCAACAAGGTTTCAGCATATCTGTCTCTGTTGGCGGATCCATGGCTTCTTGACTCCGCCTCCTTTCTCCCAGCATTCAGTTTAGTTTTCCCCACCTAGCTCTACTCTACCCTATCACAGGCCTAAGACAGTTTCTTTATTAACCAATGGTATTCACAACATACAGAGGGGACTCCCACGCCAGGTGTTCTCTGGAGATCATTTTCTGTTCCATTGGGAGAAAGTGTACATGGTCAGGGAATGAGATCCTTGGTGCCTGGCCTCATAGATGGCAGGCAGACCTGGGAGAAGTATTAAAGCCAGCAGGTGGTCAGCAAAGTGTCCACAGGAGGGCCTAGGAGGGGGAATGTAATTGTTTTGTAGGCTGTGGTTGGGGGAATATGTTTGTTGGGCCGAGGGATCCTAAGTGTCCTGAGACAATATATTCATGAAGGACCTGAAATGCTTGTGGAGACTGAGTGGATTTGGATGGAGTAACCAGAGCCACCTTTCTTGATTGACTTCTCAGGCTTTCCAGGCTCAGGGAGGTGAGAGACAGCAGGAGGTCCAGCGCCTCCAGACCCAGCTAAATGAGCTACAGGCCCAGCTGAGCCAGAAGGAGCAGGCAGCTGAGCATTACAAGCTACAGGTGAGGGGCCAGGAACGGGCCTGCTCTGCCCTTCCTCCTGACCACTAAGTTCTGCCATACCTAGCCACCCTGTCTGTTGTCCACACAGATGGAGAAAGCCAAGACCCATTATGATGCCAAGAAGCAGCAGAACCAAGAGCTGCAGGAGCAGCTTCGAGACCTGGAGCAGCTGCAGAAGGAGAACAAGGAGCTTCGGACTGAAGCGGAACGTCTGGGCCGCGAGCTGCAGCAGGCAGGGCTGAAGACCAAAGAGGCTGAACAGGCCTGCCGCCACCTTAGTGCCCAGGTGCGCAGCCTGGAGGCGCAGGTAAGCATCTATTTTAACAGAGACACCTCACCCTGAACTGTCGGAATCCATACCCTCCTCTCCAAGGCCAACCCTACTCTAGGCTTCTCTTTATTTCCCAGGTTGCCCATGCAGACCAGCAGCTTCGAGACTTGGGCAAATTCCAGGTGGCAACTGATGCCTTAAAGAGCCGTGAGCCTCAGAAACCCCAGCTGGACTTAAGTATCGACAGCCTGGATCTGAGCTTGGAGGAGGGAACCCCGTGCAGTGTTGCTAGGTCAGGAGACATGCCTCTCTAGCCTGTGCTTGCTCACTGAGTATGTGCTGGCCTGGTAGATGGTAGATGCTTGTGTAGGGGATGAGAGACATGAAAAGGAAGTGGAACAGTTAGGAGAGCCCTGGAAAAGGCTCTTTCATGAGCTTAGATAGATTGCACAGGTGTGCGCAAGGGTGGAGGAGCAGCCTGTATGGTGAGGCCAAGTCGGCCTGAAAGCCCAGAGCCTGGCTGGATTTGATCCTAAAGACATCAGAAGTGCTGAAATTGAGGACTGCAAGGTTGGCTTTGTATCTTAAGAGTTTCCTGAGCATCCAAACACACTAGGCTCCCACACAGCCAGTACATGAAGTAGAATC
>LOJH01021105.1:0-11472 GCA_001685095.1 Ellobius talpinus | reverse complement strand
AGAAATCTGTAGGAAGACAAGCCTACCTTGACCTGAACAGCTAGGCTGTTGATTTCTGAGATCCTATTCACCATCTGTTTTGTCCAATGGTCTGTGCTTAGCAGTTGAAATTGTATATGGACATGGTTTTGTTTTTTGCCCATTTGTCTTCTGTCTTCTTTGGAGGAAACAGAGTGCTGCTGCTAGAAGCCAACCTGTCTCTTTTTGTTATGAAAAGTTTTTTTTAATAATCAAGTATTTAAATGCCATATTCCCCAGACCTCTGAGCAGTTGAGGGATGTTTACCAGGTATAGATAAGTTATAGAATCTGAGTGACAGCACCAATGTTATGGTAAAAATAAACTAGCACCATTCCCCGAGGGGCCTGTGGGCCATGAGAGGCAGCAAGTCCCAGGCAGAGAGCCACATGGTGGGTGAGAGACAGAGACAGATAAGCTCATGCCATGCAGAGTGAGGTTGGATGTTTATTTAGTAGGTTATGGAGGGAAAAGGAAAGAGCAGATGGGGAGAAGGGAGAAGAGCAGAGAGAGAGAAAGAGAAACAAAAATAGAGAGAGAAAAGGGGGAAGGGGAGAAGTGGGGAGAAGGGAGAGAAGCAGAAGCTGCCTCTTCAGGAAAGAGACAGAAAGGGAGGAGCTCAGGCTGGGAGCAGAAGGAAGATCTGCTTGCCTTAGCAGACAGGGGAGGGAATGAGCAGGGCTTGTCTATTAAAGGACAGACCATTACAAATGCAACTGTCCATTTCCGAGTGGCACCTGCATAGCATGCACAATCTAGTATAACTAGGCTCTAGTGTTCTCTTCATCATTTCTAGAAACATAAAAGAATCTTCAAGGCTGAATCATGTTAAAATTATTTATGTATACTTCCCTTGAGAACACATCTAGAGTTCACCTACTTCTCTGTGGTTGCACTGGATGTGACAGTTGAGGTTCTGATGAAAGTCTGCATCAACTTTTAAATTGCAAAGAAATGTGAGTTGGGCCATTGGGCTAATGACTGACATATATTATCCGTAAGTTTAATTTGAAAAGTCTTGCATTTAAGTCTAGGTAAACTTCTGTAAAGAGGATACTTAGAAAATATACTTTCAAGGAAAGAGAAATTAAAAGGATTAAACCTGTTAAGAAGTGGCATGGAAACTAATACCAAACAAGAGTTTGTTTGATGCCAGTCCAGTCCTCCATGGCCAAGATGGCTTATTGGAGAGGCTGAAAATTGTCTCAGTCTTTAACAGTCTTTCTTAGTGCCAAGTTGGTTCTAAGGAGGGCTCTTCAGGGGGCACATTCATTCTTGAAGGCATTGGGAACTCATTTAATACCCTGAAACAGGCTCTTTATTTCCCCCAAGCAATGCTGCCACCCACCTAAAAGTCTTTCACACAGAATCCCACAATTTAAACTAATTAACTTCTGCATTATTTAGCTTAATATACATCATTAAAATCAGTTTTATTCTTTAGTGTTGTGGAGAATTCAAATAATAATGCCTTGTATTTGTAAAGAACTTAATTTACAAGTCCCCCCTCCATTCATTATGTTGTTGGATTCTTTTTCTTTCTTTTTTTTTAAAAAATATATTTATGAAGGCTCCAGTGTATGCAGTAATTATACAGGAAGTCTCTCAAGAACAAGGGCAGAATCTGTCAGAGTTCTGTTACTCCCCAGGTCTAGGAACAGGAATGCAGTCATTTTCAAGAGCCAATTCCTTTAATTCACAGTCAGAAGTGGGCACAACTGATTTCCTCAGCTGGGGAAAGTCAGGTCGACAGAAGGAAGGCTATCAGACATCATACAACAGGCCATTCCCCTCAAATCACACCTCTGAGGTGTGAATGGAGGGAGGTGATGTTATTAGTTAGTATAATACCACTGCCTCCAGTTTAGAAACCAGAGCATGGCATCTCAGAGAGAAAAGACACTTCATGGTCTATCAGAACCAATCAGGTGATCTGGTACCCCGCTGAGGTTTTCTTCTGTATCATTTTTGGTTCTTTCTGCTAATTCACTTATTGTCCACTGTTGCTGCATTTTTACACCCTCTGCCCACCTGTCGCTTGTCTTTACTATTATGATGCCATCGTTCCTCCTAAGCTCATCACATCCTGGTTTCCCTACACTCGCTTACTCTGTGGAGCTAATGCTAGCTGTGTAACTCAGAGACCTCTCTGTGGGGAACAGCATTCTTATGTGTCTTCAGGAAGACAGAGCAGGGCTTCTTAAACTTTCCACTTGTGGTCATTTTTCAAGACAGATTTTGTTTTGGGTTTTGGTTTTGGTTTTTATTTTGCTTTGGTTTGACAGAATTCCATGGCTAGTGGTTTGGATAAGAAATCTCTCCCATAGCTTCTGGTCTTTGGGCGCATGGTCCACAGTTGCAGTTGGTGGTGTGCTGTTTGAGAAAGTTGTACAACATTTAGGGGGTACAGCATTGGTGAGGAATTAAGCCACTAGGATTGGTTTTGAGTGTTTGGAACCTTTCACCCTTTTTGTTTGCTTTCTTCTCTGGTGGGCTGACAGAATGTGATCTGTCAGCTTTTTGCTCTAGTTGCCTGCTGCCATGTAGTTCCTGCTATTATGGACTCTCATCTCTCCAAAACCAGAAGCCAGACACACTCTTCTGTGAATTGCTTTTGGTGATGGCATCTTATCACAGCCACAAAATTAACTAATTAACTAATATATGAGTATACAAGTATATAAAATATAAATTCAAATAAAATTGATAACCAATAATGAAATTTTCCTTAGCTATTGTTTTAGATTAGCAAGAATATACTAGACACAGCTTGGGGTTCAAAGAACCTACGTGAGTCTCAGAAAGAAAGACTGTTATCCTACAAAAGCAATGCACATTATTTTGTTCTCTTCCATCCTGAATCTAATGATATACCAGATGGTAAAGATAATTCAAGGCCATGAGAGTCAAGAGAATCAAGAGACCAAGATAAGAAGGTAGATTATTGACCTTGGATTGCCAGAAGTAGGAATAATTTGTTACTCTAGGCCTTGGAGACCAGGCCCGAGAGTAAGTAGTTCAAATGACATGAGTATTGAAGCCTATTTCCATGTGTTTTCTTCTTGCCTCTTGTTAAATGTGGTGAACTGTTCCATGTCCATGCTAATACCTAAAAGTAGCAGGTCCCAGATCCACTGAACTCCACTTCTCATGTTCTCAGTGCTTTAGCTCCAACCAGTGTTTTCTATTCTCTGCATCACCCTCCCCTTTCTCCTTAATCTTTTTTGTCTTCTCTCTTTTTCATTTAGGTTAAGCTCACCAGCATATAAATAAATGCCACTATCTCTGGTCTAACCTACAAAACAAATAAACCCCACTTGACTCCATATGAACCTCTATTCCCTACTCATTGGTTTCCTGCTGTAACAAAATTTTTCCAAAAGGATGTCTGCAGTTCCTTTATGCCTGTCTTCTTGTTCCTTGCCTCACATCTGCTTTCCACAATCCAACCCCCAAGACTCCACCAAAATGACTTGTATCAAGCTGTGGTCAGCTCTGCCACCAGAGACAGATTTCTGGCTACAGATTCTGGATCCAGGATGCAGAGTGAAAGACAGAGAAGCATATTTCACCAGGAATGACAGTCTCTCTTTTGGAATCCCTGTGGTCTGAGATGTCAGACCATGGCACACTAACTGGGAGGCAGTATCTTGAGGATTTTCTATGTCTTCCATATTGCCAAGTTCGAGGGCCAGTTCTCAAACCAAACCCATTGCAACCTTGATGCAGCTGTTCACTTTGTCTTCCTGTAACCTTTGGATGATAGCACTCTCCTAGTTGTTTTTTGTTCCCTACTGTCTTTTATGTTTTTCTTTATTAGCCTCCCCTCTGGTGGGCTAAAGCACTGACATGTTTCTTCTTCTTGGTATTGTCTCCTTTCTTTTCTCTATTTCCAGAATCTATGCACAGGCCTAGGGCTAGCACTAATATTTGCACAGAAGTGAGAACTCTAAAGAAAAGGGAGTTACAATTAGTTACAGCATATCACATTGGGTAATGAATGCCAAGTCACAGGACATCTGTCACATGACTTCAGACACTTAGTGAAAATTATTGTCAAAAGTTTAATGGTTCTTAAATACTCTTAAATACTCATATACAACCAACAATTCCATGTTGTGGAGGAATGCAGAAAAAGGAAAATAGTAGCTCCCTGTTTCTTATTTATTGACAATAGTGTTGCCTACCTACATATTTTTTGATAAGACATGAAAAAAATTTGAAAACTCTGGATTTTTAAAGTTTATATATTGGTATATTTCTCTCATATCTTTCAGATGTAAAAAATTTACATTTTGCTTGGAAGTCTCATGTTTTCAAGAGAAGTTGCATCCAGGAACTGTGGTAAGGTACATTACTTTTGCATGAAAATTTCTGGTGAGGAAACATAAATTATGTAATTTCAGATTAATTTTTACAACTATAATAATATTTTTATATTTAACTTGGCATTAGTTAGTAACCATAAGGAGGGACTAAGAATCGTCAAATTTCAAGGAATGCCCAGATAAGGGGATAGCTTTAATTTTATTCATAATTTTCCAAACATTTTTCAGGGATGCCATCTTGTCACAAATTTAAATTTTATTATCTATTGTCCATAGTCTGATGCATGTATAAATTATCTCCAAAACTGTCAAAAGATAGAAAGATCAGATTAGGGCAGTAGATTTAAGAATCATGCCCTGTGAGCTGGGATCTTTTGTTCAGGGGTAGGGGTAGAGGATGTGCAAACTCCCTTTACTGAGCATACTACTCAGTTGGAATGGCCAGATCTCTATGGAAGGGATGTGCAACATGGAGGAAAGCAACGATATCTGAGCACTCTGGCCTAGAGGCAAAAATATTGGAAATGAAATGAAGCAAAGCATGTCTTTTCCTGGTGAGACATCAAGGTAAAGAAGATGACCTGCATTTAAGTGAGAGAACGGCAGCCTCGGGAGGTGATAGAGCATGGATTACGAAGAACAGGCTCTTGGTCTTGGATACCAGCCTGGCTACTTATTGAATGTTTAACCACAAGTCTGCTAATTAACCTCTCAGCCTCTTTCTTTCTTAATCTGTAAAAATGAGGATGACAACAGCAGCTGCTTAGTAGGGCTGGTAAGAAGATTGATTAATACAGAGTTCTTAACATTGGTGATGTTGATGATTTGGGATAGATAATTTCTTGATGGGTTGAAGAGAGGCTGTATGTCCTATACACTGTATAATATTTAGAAGCATCCCCATCATTTGTGACAAATAGATTCACCTGTGTGTGTGCCTGCCTATTTATCTTCCCTCTGTCTGTCTATGTATTTATCTACATGTATGTATAAGGCATAAAGATGAACTAGACATATGTTAATTATTAATAAGTGGAAAAAATAAGTTATTGGTCTTACTCAGTCTGTGAATTCCATCTTTAATGAATCATCATGACCTAGAGAGTGCTAGAGGGTTTCAATTCTGAGCCAAGGGCTACACTGTCTCCTCCCTGCTGGCACCCATGCTGTTTCCTAGTTCTTCCCCACACTATTTCTCATCCACACAAGGCTTACTTGAAGCATTGTTTTCATGACTGAATGACTTTTTCATTCCCCCCACCACATACACAAGCTCTGTAGAATCTAGTCTTCCCTGCTACTTATGTATTGAGTCACTTTCTTCCATTCTTTGCTAATAATTCTAAAATCCGAAGCCCTAATGACTCATAAAGAAAATTATAACTCAAATCAAAGACACTGGTTCATGGTTCAACACTATATGCTCCAGAAGCTTTATAACATTGGTGATGTGAACCCATTTTAACCAAGCTGACATGTTTTCAACCTCCCTAGAAGTTTTCAGCCATCCAAAGAAGTTGTACTGAGTGGTGGCAGTTCTTCAACATCATTTCTCACCGAATTTTCAGAGAGATATAGTCTTTAGACTGGCATACTTTTGAAAAATTGAAACAATAGTGTGAGGCATTTCAAGTAAATATATAAAGATATTTCTAGAACTGTTTATAATGTATCCAGGCCGCCCTGTATGCTTGAAAAAATAGCAATTGTCACAAATTGTGTTCTAAGTCTTGTACTCCGCACAAGTAGTCTACTAGCATGGAGGCACTGCTACACAACTTGTTCGTTATAAAATATTTTAAATCACTACTTTAACTTTGGATATTGTGAATGGAATCTTGATTTATAACTGTTGTTAAATCATACTATGACATTTCAAGTAAGAAATGCATATCTTGCATAGTACTCTTTCCCTAGCAAGGAAAAATACTCATTTTAAGTAGTATGTGCAAGTAATGGTGCAGAACTGATGTTATAGATAAAATAAGCAAGTCAGTTATGCTGTGGTTGATCAGAACATGTCATCCATGCAAGGCCTCATGGTGACTCAACCCTGGTATTCTCCATGAGCCTCCATGGACTCGTCATCACCAGTCTCACGCAGTTCAGTGACATCTATTGAGGATATACCAGATGCCTACCAGGATTTTAGACACTTTATGAATATTACTGAATTTAAACTTCATAACTACTTAAGAGATTAACATTTCAGTATCTCTTTTGGAAAAATTTTAACTCAAAGACATTATCTTTGTTTGATGTTATAAACTGTTAAATTGTAGAAATTGTGTTGGATCAAGAATTTTAAAGGTGCCAAATGCTAGAGCATCAAATATAAGACAAACATTAAAAATTTCTTCTTTGGTTTTTTTTTTTAAACAGGGTTTATCTGTGTATCAGTCTTGGCTGTCCTGGAACTCTCTTTGTTGACCACTCTGGCCTTGAACTCAACTCACAAGATCTGCCTGCCTCTACCTCCTGAGTGCTGGGATTAAAGGTGTGCACTCTACTACCCAGAAAAATAAACTTTTTTTAATGCTAAGTTGACTTCTTATAATTATGACAGCACAATGGTAATGTGTTTATATAAAAACAGACAATATGTCAAGAAAACATAGGTGTAATGATATGCAAATATAATTGTGTAATATAAATATATCTATAAATTTATATAATTAAATATAAAAATATACAGTACATATATTTATTAATATATGCATAATCATACCTCAATTATAAAAATTTACCTTTCTCCATCTTACTTTGTATGTAAGTATTTACATGTAGATTGAGGCTGTAATTCACTGGTACAGATGTGTTTAGCATAAAGTCCTGAATTCATTATCCACAGAAAATAAATATATAATATACATATATATTGTGTGTGCATGCATATATACAGTATATATGCATGAGTATATATACTTATATATATTACTTATAGGTTGTATAGAAGCAAGTATGAAAATTTTACCAAGTTACCACTACCATGAAGACAGAAGAATAATTAAGATAGAAATAAGACTCAGCATCATTTATATATGATTAAGTGGGAAGCCAAATATTGGAGCACTTTCCTTGTAGAATTTACCATAAGAGAGCAAGCAGCATCAGAAAACAACAGCAGCAAGGAAGACGAGGCCCAAGTCATTTAACCCTCCCTGTTCTGCTGTTCTCCCTTTCTTCTTCTTGGAACCTGTGTCCTTTATACTTCTCTTGAAATGTTTCCCGTGACCCATTTATAATTCTCTGCCTTCTAGGGGTGCTCCAACTTCAACACACATACAAAAATATTTCAAGCTCGCATCCACATATGAGAGACAACATCTGGGTTTTATCTTTCTGAGTCTTGGTTCAGGGTAAAAGTATAAGTATGAGGAGAGATAAGTAGCACTAAAGGTATTTAAAACTGTTATATGGAGATCTACTACAGTAGAGACTTCACCATATATATATATATATCCATAGTAGATATATAGGTAGATATATGTGTGTGTGGATATATCCATAGTAGATATAGATGATATAGGGAGACAGAGATAGATAGGAGATAGATACAGGAGAAGTTTAAATGAACTTATCCTATCATAGGGTAGTGATGCCTCTCAGACAAAATAACCTGTCAACTAAGAAGCCCAATGCCAAATATAGGGTACTTATTTTAGAGTTATGTGTTAGTGATGTCCCATAGACCCCCCCACAACATTATAGTCTCTTATCAATGGTTTTAGTTACCCTCCAGAACTTGATGGTAAGGCCCTATTGCTGATTATATAATATATTTGAGACAAAGGGCATGGAGAAATGAAGCCGCTACTCACCAAGAAACTTCATCCACACTGGCTAGTTTTCAAAGTGCTGGAAATTTCCCTGTATACTGTTTTTGGAGATGTGTCATCAGTAGTCTTATTTATGTGGACTCTGGAGTTACAATGATGGGACTGGAAATCTGTACCCATTGGTGTAGCAATAGTACAGGTGCTGGGGAGCAACCTACTGTTTTATGTACTATCTTATTATTGGATTTACAGCCCACTCCACATGTGGAAATCATGCCTGGTCTGGGTTATATATGGGCTCTAGGAGCAATCTGTTTAATGGCCATGATAATAAACTGCCTCTACGTTCTTGTCTTCTACACATAGATGAGTTCATCTTGTCCTTTTCATCAGGGAAGCTTCCTTTTGCGATAAATAGCAATCAATACAGAGAACCACAACTGGTCAAAAGGCAGAGAAAAAAGAAATTGCAGAGTTCTCAACTGTAAATGAGACATCTGTATTATATCCCTTCTTTATAATGTTTAGAGATTATCTCAGAAGAGGAGATGAAAAGAGTGTAAGAGCCATACAGAGTAGACATTTACAATAAAACAGTACTTACTGAACATAACTCACAGTGGCTGGAAATACTTGTACGGGACGTGTATTAATGAAGCAGCCAGAATCCCAGCATGTACAGGAATGGGGCTCATAAAGTCCTACCTCTGTCTGAGGAAGTATTGATCATGTCTTACGAAAGAAGAAAAGTCAGTTTTTGTCAGGGATTCAGCCTCTGAGAGGCTACCCATCCTTCAGCAGAAGGTCTTATACTCAAATGCATACAAACAGCATTAAGAAGACTCAATGCGTTGAATAAAATGAAGAATCATAAGAAGTGAGAAGAGTTAGGAGGTAAAAATCAGTAGAAGGTGAAAAATTGGAGGGGGAAATGGAGCGTATATGGGTTTATGAAATTCAAATAATAAAAAATAGATTATAAAATGACATGTTGAGAAGGGTAGAATTTATGATAGATTTTGATTGATGGTAATCCTTTTCATTTGTTGATCTACAAGGCATTTCTATGTCTACACTGTCATTCTAGTTTACAACACACTTATAAGTTGGTAAAAATAGTTTATTACTGTCGTTTATTGATTCTTTAAAGGTCCACTCATACATATGCCTGGTTACAGAATCATTTGTATTTTACAACACCATGTTACGTTTATTAGATTCACAAGATATTTTGAAATATGAGGAAAAATATAGAATATGGTATATACTTGTAAAGAGAGTCAAAACTTTTACATTGTCATGTGATGGCTGGCTTTAATTGTCAGCTTGACACAATCTACAGTCACCTGGAGAGAGAGTATCAATGAAGGACTGTCTAGATAAGAATGGCCTGCAGACATGTATGTAAGAGATTTTCTACATTACAGAAATTGAGATGGGAATATCCTTCTACTGTGGGCAGCACCATTCACTAGGCAGGAGATCCTGCACTGTATGAGGTAAGAAAGCAAATTAAGCCAAGCATGTTTGCATTAATCATCTTGCTGTTCTTGACTGTGGTTGAAATGTGACTGTCTGCTTGGAGCTCCTGCCATCTTAACTTCCCTGCAATTATGAACTATAACCTGGAATTATAAGCCAAATAAACCATTCTCCTCACCTCCCTACATATATACATACACACAGTAGGAATCTCAAATCAATTTGTTCAGCTATATTTACTTAAGACTGTCAATGATTTAAGGAAGGGAGAGTTTGGGTGCTAACACTAGAACCAAGCTTAACTTGCAATTAGGATTATGTAGAGAGTGTAAAGATCATATTTACCAGTTAGTTCTCTGTGGTCTGATTAGGGATAAGTAAGGAGTCACTCATTCTTATATTTATTTTATATTTTTATTTTGTATTGTTTTATAGACAGGTGCTAAGGCTAGGGTATTGATTGAAAGTATTTTTATTCTGGTAAATAGAAAGAATACTGGACTTAAAAACACATTTGAATTGCCATTCTTAACAGAATCAATTTCCTCTGGAAGCTAAAAATGATGAAAAAGTTTAGAAATGAATGTAACCAAAGGGAGAAAAGGGTAAAATACAGACTTGCAAACCAATAACATTTACATTTCAATACTGTAGTTTGGAAACCCAATTAGGAACATCTAAATGTCAGCTCTATTAAATATTTCACTTCTGGTAATTTAACCCACTGTTAATAAGTTCATTCAATATAAAGAAAAGGAAAGAAGAATGGCTTGCTAGATCCTGATAGTCTCTATGAGAAAATGCATATAATGTTGAATGAAGATTCATGAATTACTCTTTACTAATTATGACCCAACCTATACAGAGTAACTGGATTAACATATGGTCATTTAGGTGTTATACCTTATACCTGGTGTGCTGTACCATATGAATTTTGAAAACCATCAAAAGGTAGTCTGAATTAATGATAGAAATCATTTTAAAAGACTTTCATAAATATATCTAGTTTCAGAATTTGAACTCCTGACTAAAGGGGACTGTATAGCACTGAAAAATAATCTTTGCTCACCTTCAGTTGAAGACTGTTAATGTGCATCTGCTCCCATCAGCTGATGACAATTAAGGTAGTCATCAATTTGATTACATGGGAAGGTCAGTTCAGGGACCCTCTCCCCTATTGCTTAGGGTCTTAGCTGGGGTCATCTTGTGAATTCTTGAGAATGTCCCTAGTTACAGATTTCTTACTAGACCCATAATGGTTCCCTTAATCAAGACCTTTCTTTTCTTGTTCTTCTGCTCTGTCCTCCCATCTCAACTCTCCCCTTTCCTCAAGTTTTCCTAACACCCCTGTCACCTCTTCTCCTCCCCTTCTGCCCTACCTTCTCCCTCCCCACACTCCCAATTTTCTCAGGACATCTTGTCTATTTCCTCTTCCCCAGGGGATCCATGTATATCCACAGCAAAACACTGTGCTAAGCACTCAAAGTTTAGTCGAAGAGAGGTAGGAACCATAATATGAGCAAAGGGGTTAATACCATGGTGGGGATACCCACAGAAACAGCTGACCTGAGCTAATGGAAGCTCACTGACTCTGGACTGACAGTGAGGGAACCAGCATAGGACCAAATTAGGCCCTCTGAATGTGGGTGATGGTTGTATGGCTGGGACAGTCTGTAGGGCCATTGGCAGTGGGACCAGTATTTATCCCTGGTGCTTGAACTGGCTTTTTAGAGCTCATTCTCTTTGGAGGGATACCTTGCTCAGCCTAGATATAATGGGGAGGACCTTGGTCCTGCCTCAAAGTGATATGATAGATTTTGTTGACTCCCCATGGGAAGCCTTACCCTCTCTGAGGAGTGGATGGG
>LOJH01021104.1:0-11597 GCA_001685095.1 Ellobius talpinus | reverse complement strand
AGAGAGAGAGAGAGAGAGAGAGAGAGAGAGAGAGAGAGAGAGAGAGAGCTAGCACGCCTTCTTTCCCTGGGGCAAGTGGGAGGTGAAGGGACCACCACCAACAACCCAGACCTTCTCTATCCCTGTCCCCGCCCTTCACACCTCAGTCAGCAGCTCAATGAGATCTCCTCCTGGGTTGGCTCTCATGACCTCCACAAGCGTCTGGACAAAGTCTGAGCCCTTTTCTTCCTCACGATAGGCCACACAGCCTATGTCAGGGAGTGAGGCCAGAGAGTCAGTCAGTCTTGGGCTCCTTCCCTCTTGCATCTCAACACTAGAAGCCTATTGAGGGTGGGGGGAGTGAGACGGGCAGGCAGAGGGTATTCTGGGTATCTGCCTTGAGCAGGGCCAGGGACTTCTTGCATCAGGAAGAAGTTGCTGATATTTCTAGAGTATTGGGGTAGAATCAATGTAGAACAAACATTTACTGTGGGCTTGCTAGGTATCAAACAGTGGTCCGGGTCCTGAGGCCAATGGACCTGCTCTGTCCTTGAAGAACCTACACAAGTGTTTGGCAAAGTGATCACCTAACAAAAGCTTGCCATTGTTACGGTGACTATAAAGAATACACTGTGGGGCGGAGATGGCTTCACCACAGCTGGGCTGGTGTATTTGCTCCTGCTGATGCCTAAGTCACTCCAGGTCTCAGGGCAGGAAGCTAGGACTGGCAACAACCACGGGCTTCTTACCCTCAGCAGCTGAGTAGACAGTAAGGATGTCTGCTTGGCCAGTGCTCCCTGCAAAAGAGTCAACTCCCTTTACCGGCATCCTGGGACTCCACCTGCCTCGGGTCTTGTCATCTCTGGTTCAAGGGCCAGGGCAGTGGAAAGAGTGCAGGGAAGGAAAACAGATGGAAAACCACCAGCCTTACAGCACTTGGACTGTATGAACTCGGAGAAGCGAGTTCTCCTTGCTGACTTCAAACTGCTAGGCTCAGTCAGGTCCCTCCCTGAGTCTTGGCAAAGAAGGGGCAGAGGTGATTAACAGAACCCAAGATGACAGTCCTGGAAGTATGCCAGGACTGATTCCCACCAGTGTGCCAAGCCCAGGCTCTAGAAGGAAAGCAGACCCACCTGGGGCATCAACATGAACCTGGAGAACATCTGCCTGGGTGGGGATGCCTGGGGGTGCTCGCAGCCAGCACCTGTACCATGGGAGAGCTCTTGGCCCCACACCAGGGTCCCTGTTCCCTAGAGAAGGAGGGGAGCAGATATGTTTACTCAGAGGTACCTCAGGATATTTCTGGGTGATCCAGATTCCATATTAATAATGGGGCAGGCTTGTAGGCTGGCAGTAGTCATACAAGCTCAAGGTTGTGGAGAGGATGGAAAAGGGCGAGGAAAGGCTAGTGTGCGGGCTTCCTGGAGGAGGTAGGTAGGAAGTGGGGGGGCAAGGACTGGCAGAGGAAAGCCAAGAGAGCTGGTGGGCTGGAGGCAGGGCCTCTTACCCCCACGGCAGGCCTGAAGCAGGAAGACCTTGGGCCGGCCATGCAGTGCCTGGCAGCAGTTCAGCTCCTGGACCAACATCTCGGACTGTACTTCTTGCCCATCAACCCCCAGCAACTGCCCTTGTGGCCCCCCGTGGGCCATCAGGGCCAGCAGGGCACAGCTCACAGGGCCCTTGTGAGTGTCCAGCTTTTCCAGGAACTGAACCAGCTCCTCCCGGAACGCCTAAAGTGGTGAGGACAAGGGCAAGGTCTGAACCAGCTTCTGGTTGCCCTCCATGGGACTGGGGGTACTTCTTCAGCCTCGACCTTGGAGAGCAGGCTTCCCAAGGCAGGGAAGTGACTGTCATATTCATGGAGCAGGAAGTCAGAGGCTAGACATATAGATGTACTTCCTGCCTGTGATGCGGGAGAAACCTAGGAAGGAAAACTCCAGGGTCCTAGGGGAGGGGTACCCTTCCTTCAAAGCACTACCAATTTTGGGCTTCCCCTAACCTGAGCTGTAGGGTCTGTCCTCAAGGTGACCTTGAAGCCTAAGGCCTGGCACAGGTCCACCAGTGCTGCCACATCATGCTGTGCCCCAAGCCGGTCTTGAATCACAGCCAGTAGGAGGGCGGCCCTGGTCCCAGACAGGTCATACTGTGCACTTGGTCTGAAGTCTGACTGTACAGAGAGTTAGGGACACACAGTGGGCTGAGGGGACTCCCAGTTCCTCCTCTCCCCATCTGTATCTCTCTCAGCCTCCACCCAACCTGCAACTGTCCACACAGGACTAGCCTCTCACCTCTGGTCTCCAGGGCTCCACATCTCCCAAACACAGGGTGCCCCGCAAGGAGGTCCTAAAGAATGGGCAGTAGGTATCCCCAGAAGACTCTTCAGCTACTCTGCAAAAGAGCTGAGAGGGCAGGGCCCAAGGATGCCTCAGAGAACTGCGCTGTTAGGGATGGGGGTGGGCTGCATCCTAAGCAGAGGGTCAGGATCTTGGCTCCAGGGAAAATTTAGCCTGCTCAGAGCTACTACAGGCTTTGGAGGTCACATAGCAGGGAGGTAGAGGGGAACACAGAGGTCAGGATGGACTTAAGCAAGACCTAGGCTCTGACTCATACTCAAGTTCATTATCTCACCCTAGGGATTAATACACACAGAGGGAGGACCCTCCCTGGAGAAGCACAGGTCTGTGGAGGAGGTGGTGCTAGGCTGAGGGAGCCATGGAGCAGAGCTGGGGTCCACAGCTCTCACTTCTATGTCACTCAGACACCACTGAACTGCCCAGCAAGATGTTCAGACCTCAGAACCGAACCTGGGCCCATCTCAGCCACAAGGCCCTTTCAGTAGAACAGGGTAGCAGCCACTGCCTGCTTGAGTGTCAAAGGGTGAGGCAGAAGTTTCACTGTAGATACCAGCAGCACAAGGAAAGTTAGCACGGTGACAGTGAGACTGGCCAGGCCACCAGGGAGGGCACACCACTTTCAGGGAATACTTCGGGCAAAGGCAAGGGATGTAAAGAAAATTTGGAGTCTGGGTGGTCCCATGTAGGTGTGAAGGCATGTCCTGCAGCCCAAGCATGTGTGTAGCTGATAAAGGTTTTCAGAACAGATGCAACAGAGTGTGCATAAATTTAACTCTGGGGAGCCAGGGAGACACAGGCCCCGCCTTCCCTTCTTCTGGGTCCCCCAACCTCTGTCAGCAGCTGCAACAGTGACCAGTGAGGACGTTGGCTGCAGATATCCCCCAGACCTGTGAGGAAAGCTTCAGGTTCCCAGGCAGCTGGGGGAGAAGCACCACGGGGTTGTGTAGGTAAGCCAGAAGGTCCCAGCTTTCCCGCTCATCCCCCACCTTCACTTTTCCCTCCCAGAACTGGGGTCACAGCCTAGACACTCACCCTTGAGGCCACTAGAGAGAAACAGGAAGATTTTGGGGCAACCCTGCAGGGCCCCACAGCGACTCAGCTCCTGAACCAGCAGCTGTGGCCGCCTTAGCTGCCCACTGGGGGCCATCAAGACCACAAGGGCACACCCCACAGCACCCCTCTGGATATCCAGCTGCTCCCGGAACAAACTCAGCTCCTCGTGGAAGCTCTAGGAGAAAGACGCAAAGTCTGGTGAGGCCCCGGCTAAGGGTAAGCGCTGTGGCAAAGGGTGAAGGTTGCAGGGTGAGTCTCACCTGGACTGAGACGCTCCTCTTCTCACAGTTTTCAAAGCCCAGAGCCTGGAACACACCAACCAGGGCAGCAGCTGCAACCGCAGACACCCCGGGACTGCTGAGTATCAAGGCTATCCTTGAACCCTGCACTCTGTATTTTCCCTGGAGAAGGAAAATCAGAGCTATGCTGGGCTGAAGCCCAGCTGGGTATTGGGAATGGACTGAGCCAGGCAGAGCATCCCACTACCTTTCTTCCCAAGCTGTCCCAAGCATCTGCCAACTGTGCAGCCGCCTGCAGGGTCCCAGACACCAGGAAGGCCATGAAGCCCAGTGGGGCTTCCTCCAAGCCCAGAGCTTACTCTCTGGCTCCGGTCCCAAGCACACTGGGGCCTGATCCTTGCCCTTTTCTACACATGTTGCCTCCTATCAACTGCTATGATCCCATCTGGACTTTGCCCTTCTTTGGTAACCCTGGGCTCCACTCCTCCAGCCTAGCTCCCTTCTCTAGCTCTGGCTGATGATAACTTCATGGCTGGCATTCCTGTGTTCCCACCTGAGCCACAAGCTTGAGCTCAATTCTATTCTTAGTCCTTGGCCCATGCTTCTATCTGATCGTGTTACACCTACGTGTCTCCCTTGGGGGGAGCTGTCAGCTCTACAGCCCATACTATTCTCAGCATCCTTTTCACCCTTTCCTCCATGCGACTGTGCACAAAGTCCAAGCATACAGCAGTGCAGAGCTTACAGAGGCAGGAACAGCTACCTGACTGGAACCTGCTGAGTCAACAGTATGACTTTGGTTGCTTCATGTGGGAAATGTGGACGGTTGAGACCACAAGGCAGACGTGCTATACTGGGGGCTGGCAGAGGAAGGACCCTGGGGACAAAGGCTGGCACGCATGAATCAGTTAGTAAGGGACAGAAACATCTTGTCTCTATCTATCCCCAGGAGAGGTCCCCTAAGTCTGACAAAATGAACCTAGAGGATCAGCAAGATCAGACAAGGAGTGACTGGCCCTGACCAGGCACCACCAGCTCTCTGTAGGCCCCAGCTTGTACTGGGGGCTGATAATAGAAGCTGGACTCCTTTTAGCTGATTAACCCCTCTGACAACTTCAAGCTCACACAGGGCCAGCTGAGCTCTTGATCCCACAGAGCAGCAGGTGTGTCCCCTCATTCAGTCGGTCAGTTCCTCTTTGGCTCACTTTACCACTGCAAGTGAAGGAGGACCTGGCAGACTTCAAGTCATGCTTGACTCCTGTTCTTCCAAACCAGGACTGCACCGACTGACACAGGAGAGTCAGTCACAGGGCTGCAGGTACAAGATGTGGCTCCCCCTGATGACTGCATACACACCAACCATCTGGTTAACAAGCCAAAAGATAACTCCCATGCCCCTAACTCAGAAAAGCCAGCTAAAAAATGACAGCCTCAAGGAAAAGGTCCAAGTTTATTCAAACCATTCTGAACCCCACCGGGCTGAGCCCTTTTGGAGGGTCTATGCCCTGTTCTGTTAATGTCAGTCTGCACACAATGCAGACTAAGCATGGAATACAGTGCTCAGGTGTCAGCTACAAAGTGCTGACTGACAGAGAGCTATTATAAGTACGACAAAGGCCGCACATCTGGAGGAACGGGTGTTCTCCAGAGTCAGCCTGTTGCTACAGCCACCACCTCCACTAACCTCCAGACCTGCAGGCCAGTGTGTCTCAGGGCTCGCAGCACGACAGCTAGGCGCTTCCTGGGATTGGGGCAGGAAAGAGGGGTCACAGGTTGGAAGTGGGGGAGTGTGGAGGGTGAAGGCCAGGAAGCTGCTGTGACTGAACCCAGGACCTAAATTCTCATTGGTGTGGGCCCATGGTCCTAGACAAAGCCAAGCAGTCCCCTGAGGATGGAGGCCAGTCCCCACAGGAAGGCACAAGTAAACAGAAACAGATAGCCTCCAGCCAAGGAAGCCTGGAGGGTCCTGGGGAGAAACCCTAGGTCCTGCCCGGAAGGCCTCATACCACCTGATACTCAATTAGAAACTGTGAAGCTCCAGGCAACAAGTGGAAGAGAAATCCAGAGCAGGAAGGAGAGAGACAGGAGGCAGATCCCGGGAGCAGGCAGGCCAGTTCAGAGTACAGAGGTCTTGGGTCCCTTCTATAGGATGGCAGTGGTCACAGGTAAGAGGAGAATTCTCCAAGAGGAACAAAGAAGAGAGGCTGTGAGACTCACAGGGTGTGTCCATCTCGCTGGACTGCTCAGGTCCCACTGGCGACTCACCCCATGGGTTGGGCCATCTTGGCATGTAGGCTCTGGTGCGCGATGAGGTGTGCACGCTGCTTGAAGCTCTTGTCACACTCGCCACAGCCAAAAGGCCGCTCGCCCGTGTGCACACGCCGGTGGTCCAGCAGGTAGGAGCGCAATGAGAAGCTCTTCCCGCACTCGTTGCAGCTGAAGGGCTTCTCCCCTGTGTGGATGCGCTGGTGGTCTGCCAGGTAGGCGCTGCGGCTGAAGCTCTTGCCACACTCAGAACAGGAGAAGGGCTTCTCGCCCGTGTGCACGCCCTGGTGACGCACCAGGTCAGAAGAGCTGCGGAAGCTCTTGTCGCATTCAGCGCATTTGTGTGGCTTCTCACCAGTGTGCGTTCGCTGGTGCCGGGCTAGGTCTGAGCCCCAGCGGAAGCGCTTCCCGCACTGCCCGCAGCTGTGTGGCTTCTCAGTCACTAAATCCCGAAACTGGCGCCTGCGCGTGGGCGGCCGCCCCCGACGCGCCACCACCAGCGGGCCCAGGGCTGTCCTCGGTGGGTTCTTGGTCTCCCAGACCTCGGTGTCAGCCTCCTCGGGATTCCAGGACATAGTCACTTCACAGTTAGTCTGTCCCGACAATGTTGTCACAGCCTCCTCTGGAGGAGATCTCTTGTTCTGGCTTTTGGATCCCAAACCTGCAAGGCGGGGAGAAGCCTCTTTAGTGCCCCTTGACTCTGGGACGGGAAGTTTTGAGATTCAGGCTGCTGCAGCCCAGACTTCTCACCTACAAAATGACCATATGGGCGAGCAAGATGGATGAGTGGATACAGTCACCTGCTGTCAAGCCTAACCGCCAAGCCTGAGCTTGTGCCCCAGAACCTACATTGAGAAAGGAACAAAACTCCAGAAAGCCGTCCTCTTACCTCCACACATACGCCTCTCTGTACTGCACACAAACTAAAAATATTAAAATGTAATTTTATTTTAAAAGTCCATTTTTTAATGGGAAGATGTTAAAAGGGCAGCAAAAGAACAGCTCTGAGGTAGCCTTAGGGAGCCGCTGAGCTGATCCTTCTGTAGAAGTAACTGCTGTTACAAAGACCCTCTGTTTGTTCCTCACCTGTGGCCAGTGTCACTCTCCACAGCTGAAGCCAATGGCTCATTCCCTGGCTGTAAACTGAAGGCACCAGTGTGTGTAGCCAGTGCGGCCCCTCATTCCTTAGGCTCCAGCATTGCAGACACACACACAGCAGCCTTGGACAGGGAGGAACCCCAAGCCCACTCACAGTGCTGATGATGGGAAAGCTCACGTAAGATGAGATCAGGCAATGCTGAGAAAGGGCTTGACTGGGTGTGAGTTCAAATACTGGAGTGCAGCTAGGGCTCTGCTTGCTTTTGTTTTGGTTTTAGCATGTCTGTGGCTGACAAGATCCATCAACCTCACTGGATCTCAGAATGTTGTCTGGGGACAAACATTCCTATGCACCAGACTGAGATCTGACGAGAAAATGCCCTTCTAAGCCCTCAGCATGGCGCCCTCAGCATGGCGCCCTCAGCATGGCGCCCTCAGCATGGCGCCCTCAGCATGGCGCCCTCAGAGAACACTGGTCAGCTGGTCACATAACCCACAGAGACAGTCACTTGAGCATCACAGGAGACTGTTGAGGAAACTCAGAAAAGGCTAGCTTTAGAACCTGGTTAGGGAAGGGTGGGAAGAAAAACCAGGATTACAGCAGAAAGAGGGCCCCATAGATCTGCTTACCAAGAACAGCATTCCGGGAGTTCTCTCTCTTTATGTCCCAGAAAAGATCCCTCTGAGCAGGGTCCAGGGAGCCCCATTCTTCTCGGGAAAAATAGAAAGGGATGTCTCCTGATGCCACAGGTTTTTGGAATGGGGAGATATGACCCAGCTGAGGTCTCCCAGACAGCTGTGAATGGGGACACATGTTCAACTGCACATCCTCTGAGGGAACAAAGGGACTGCTAACTCACCTGCACTACAGAGGCAAAGGAGACATCCATCGTCTCTCCTATCTGTCCTTCTTTAAGAACATGAAGCTCGGCTGAAGGGAAAGAACAGAGCTTCATACAGGTCAAGGGCCGAGACTGACCGCTTCATCTATACTTGCACATGTACACACACCAAATGCATGCACACGCGTGCTCACGTGACTGGGCTTCCCTGTACCTGTTACCCTCAGGGCAATTGTAGAGAAGAAACCAAGGCCCTGTGTAGCCACATTGCTGATCAAAGAGTCTTACTCACCATGGCTGTGCTGCTCTTGGGGTGCAGGTAGCTGCTTCTGGGGAGGCCCTGGAGTTTGGAGTGCCTGGACTGCTGCCTTAGGCTCCACTTCAGAGGGCTCACCCTGTGCAGTAACAGTAACAAGCCCATTAGCACAGACCGGACTGGGGGGGGATGGGAGGAGGAGGTAGGAGACACACCCATCAGGAACCGGAGGGTTGGGTGGGGCAAGTTATTAAATGGAGACCCAGAAAAGACCAGAGAAGAATGTGACACTTCCTGATCAAGAGGCAAGAAACAATCCCTAAAAGGCTAGAGTTAAAGCTACTTAGCAAAGGACAAAGGTGTGTGTGGTGTGGGGGAGGGGGTCCTCCTGCCAAGGCAGAATCCCACACCCTAGCTGCTCATTAGCATATCCCCAGAGGTTCCCAAAGTCAAGGACTCAAGACTGCAGGGTACCCTTAGACGGTCCACCTTCTCAGTCCCCTCCCGTGCTGTGTTGCATGATTTTTGACTGACTAAAGTAAAGCAAGAATAGTTGTATGGAGCTTAAAACCTTTCTGCATTCCCTGTGGAGGCAGAGGCAGGCGGATCTCTGAGTTCAAGGCCAGCCTGGTCTACAGAGTGNACTTGTCCTTTCAGAAAAGCATCCCGTGCTGCGTTGGGATTGTGTGTGTGTGTGTGCGTGTGCGCGTGCGTGTGCGCGTGCGTGTGCGCGTGCGTGCGTGCGTGCGTGTGTGTGTGTGTGTGTGTGTGTGTACTTCCCTGGGGCTCAGTGTTTCCCTGTCCCCTGTAGAGATTTATCTCCATGAAGATGGCCTCAACTCTTCAGGCTCCTAGACATGGAAAGGACCCTTCACCTGTGGCCAGGCTTTCAATGACTGATTTTCTATGTCCTCCACCAAAGCGACAGCTTCCTCGCCACTCCCAAGGTGCTGTCTCTGCACCTGGGCTTGGATCTCCCCTGGTAGCACAGCCAGGAACTGCTCCAGCACCAGCAATTCCAGGATCTGCTCCTTGCTGTGCAGCTCTGGCCGCAGCCAGCGGCAGCAGAGCTCCCAGAGCTGGCTGAAGGCTTCGTGTGGCCCAGCCACATTCCGGTAGCAGAACTGACGGAAGCGCTGGCGGCAGGCTTCTGAATCCTTGCTGTCCACCTGCTGGGCAGGTTCCTGCTCCCAAGAGCAATCTTCCACCTTCACAATCAGAAGTCCTTCTTCCTCCTCAGGAGCATGGTCTTGGAGCTCCTGGAAGGATGCCATTTCCCTGGCCTAAGTCGACTCTAGCTTGGGGCTCCAGAGCTGACCCTTTCAGTCTCCCAGAGGGGCTCTCTGTGACAGCTGGGCTGGCATCAGGACACATATGCCTACGGAAAGAGCAAAAGAAAAGTATTTGAGGAAGAGTGGGATACACCAGCCTGGAACAAAGTCTAGGGATCTGGCACCTTAGCCTTTTGTACCTCTAAAGCTATTTAGGCTTCACTGTCTCTATACAGACCCACAGTCCTTTATCACATTTGACACCCCAAATCTGGGCCACAAAAACCTAACCTCACTCATTTGGAAGCACTTCTGCTGATATGAGCATATTTTTATCTTCATTTATAGTAACTGTTCAAGCTTAGTAGCAGAATTAAGTATGTTTATGCAGTCTGGAGATTGATTCCCTGAGCCAGCCGTGGCTGTAGCTCAGTTGCTGCAGTGGTGGTCCAGCACTACATTAAACTGGGTGGGATGGTACAGATTTGCAATTCCAGCACTCGCTCATCTTCAGCTACATGAAGTCTGAAGCTAGCCCTGGATACAGGATATCCTGGGGTGTGTGTATGTAAATCATTGAGGGCCAAAGAGAGAGCTCAGAAGTTAAGAGCATTTGTTGCTCTTACAGAGGACCCTGGTTCAGCTCCCAGCACCCACGTGGTGGCTCACAACCTACTGTAACTCCAGTTCTAGGGGACCCAACCCCCCTTTCTGACTTCCTCAGGCAACAGTTTTGCCGATGATATACACACATCTATGCTGGTGAAACACGCATACACATAAAATAACTAAATCTAAAGAAAAAGCTTCAATCATTGACCTTTCTTTTTTTTTTGGTTGGGGGAGAGGGCGGCATTTCAAGACAGGGTTTCTTTATGTAACAGTCCTGGGTGTCCTGGAACTCACTTTTTAGAGCAGGCTAGCCTTGAACTCACAGAGATCCTGCCTCTGCCTCCTGAGTGCTGAGATTAAAGCCTGTGCCACCACCACCCAGCATCACTAAGCTATTCTTAAGGTATGTTTTTCATCATAAAGGCCGTAAAATTTCACAGGATGTAGTGGTACATGCATGGTGATATATATCTGGAATTCTAGAACTGTAAGGAACAAAGTCGGAGTGCCCAAAGTTAGGGACCAGTATGGGATATAGAGCAAAACTGTCTCAAAAAGTTATAATTATCGTGTTTAATTATGAATGTTGTCTCGAGTCCCTTTACTGATAGGCCATACTGTTATCTTTCTCAAATTTGAAAACTTACAAATCTACAGGGCTGGAGAGATGGCTCAGTGGTTAAGAGTATGTGTTTCTGTTGCAGAGGCGGCAGATTAAATTCCCAGCACCGACACGGAGGCTCAATTGTTTTTAATTCTAATCACAGGTATCTGTCGCCCTCTATTGGCCTTCTCAAACCCTGAATGCATGTAATGCGCTACGTGAAGGCAAACAATCAAGACAACATAAAATAATCTTTAAAAAAAACTTACAAATTTTACAAATTCCAGAAACTTCTTACTCCAGATATAGGGTGGTATCAGATACCTCATGGACATCATTCATTCACAACTATATATGAATGTATTGCCATATTGTATTTGTATTTTATGTTGCTACTGCTTCACAATATTCTCAAAAGTGTAATTTGAATTTTTGCCCTTTTTTGTTTCAACAGTCTAACTAGCATGAGCATCATAATTTAAAAAACGAGAAGGGAATGTTAATATACCAAAACATGTTTCTTTTGATTCACTAACAATCTCATATGACGGTGCCGCATTTTTTCCCTGTGCTTTTACTGAAAATTGTTATCTTCAAAATCGACAAGTGCTTTATGTGTGCTTTACATAAATGAATCTTATGAGCATACCACTTTGGATTTTGTGTATTTCAATTAGCATCGTTTCTTCATTAGTAGACGGGGGTGCTCCAGTTTCCGAACCAACCCAAGTGATGCATCCGGGCGATTTCCAATTCTCCACTGCTACAAGCACTTTATTTACGCTTCTCTTGTCGAGCCTTCTGCCTCGTCCTCCAGGGACCGAGGAGGTGTCCTCGGAGAGGGCCCGGACTCACCAGGGTCGCTCGTCAGGACGTGGGAAAAGGGGACGGTCCCAGCAGCCTGGCGAGAGCGACGGGGACCCGGAGAGCAAGGAGCCGCCCACGGCCGCGCTGCCCAGAGGAGCGCGTCCCCTCCGGCCTGCGCCTCGGGCGCCGAATCCGCAGGAGCCCGACTGCGCGACAC
>LOJH01021103.1:0-20448 GCA_001685095.1 Ellobius talpinus | reverse complement strand
TCAGCATTTATTTAAAACATGATTGACAGAATACAGACAATTCTCCGGCACCAGACCTTGGTGTTGGTGTTGCGTGTGCAGCCGCGCCTAGCTGGGGACACCAACAGAGCTCACACAAGGTTTTAGATAGTCTAAGTCTAGCTTCCTCAGAACACACAAACAGCAAAGTTTCTAATGAAATTCAGGTTTGTGGATTGTCAATTCAACTTTGTGTTTAAAAAAAAGTACTGTTAAATAAAATCTCAGAAGACTTGTGCAGGAGAAAAGCTAATAAAAACTGATTTAAATGGTATAGCGTGAAGCAAAATTATGATCTATCAAAAGCAACAGAGGATGACTGACATGGCTAGGCTTTTTCCCCACTCCCTTTCTTCCCTCCCCTCTCCCCAATATATTAGGGTTTTAAGTGTAGGGAAAATGTGCTGAGTAAAGGGGGAAGGGTCTTTGTTTGCCTCAAAGCATGAACCACTGTCAGGGTTCACTAAGAGGTCGGTGGGTGAGCTGCCCATCTCCAGATCAAATGGTAGCAGACCACTTGTCCCCAGAGACCAAGCACTAACGCTAACATCAGCACTTAACACAAACGCATGGGGCAGAGCATTCCGTGGAACACTGGGCTGAAGGGAGCGATGGCTCTCTAGGAAGGGGGTATTGGCTCCTAGTTAGAGAGGGAACTGAGCAAATGTGTACAAAGCTCCACTCCATCCAAAGCCACCATTCAACCACAGTCCCCAGGGACAGAAAGAATTCAACAGCAAGAATATGAGAAGCTGGACAATTGGTAACAGACGAAGCAGATCGGAAAAACCAAGTCCTAGCCCAACAGTAACAAAGGGAGACTTGGGGGTCAGCACCGCAACATCAAGAAGCTGTTTCTGATTCTTGAAGACTGCCAAACTGTCAGAGAACATCCTTGTCCCCTAAGGCCCCCACTGCAGTAGGAGACTCAAAGAATGGTTCTGGAGAATCTGAGTAAGTCTAGAATAACCAAGTCCAGCAGAAGGTAGAAGAAGCAGAGCAAACAGAAAGACTACGGGAAACAAAACATTGAGGAATTAACTATATCACTTTCCTTCCCCCAAACATATCAAAGACCTAACCCTGAATAGGATTATCTGTAGAGACAGAGCCTTCAGCGGGGTGGTTAGGATAAAAGGGTGCTGTGAAGGAGGAGCCCTGCGTGATGAGATTTATCTCCTTCAAGGAGAAAGTCACAGAAGTGGGGGCACTGTCCACGTACGCATGGAGCAAGGTCACATGAGGACACAGGGAGCGTGTGGTGTCGTCCACAGGGCAGGAAGAGAGGCCTCACCTCAGACCAATTATACTGGTGCTCCATCCCCGACTTCCAGCCGCCAGAATGTCAAGACATAGATGGTCTGGGCCAAGATCAGAGTGGAGAATGATCTCCGAAGAGCTGCGTGATAGATCTAGGAAACACCAGCCAGACCGAGATGGTCCTAGGCGGGAGGTCTTCAGGAAGACAAAGTCGACAGAACAAAGATTGTCAATACAATTTTGAGATGAACTTACTTCTACTGAGAGTTTGGTGTTGAATTAGCGACACACACACATAATCCAAGCCGAGGTGAAACAGCCTAAATCCTGGGAGGAAAGCGGGCCAGGAAAGGAACGTCATTCAATTCCACCGTGGACGTGCTGAAGATCAACATAACAGAATTACTGGACTAAACTGACCTGATAGATGGACACTGGAGCTGTTGGAGAACGAGAGGGAAGGGTGGTGTTGGCAGGCAGTGAGGAGGAGCAGCTAATTCTAACGCATCTTCCCTAATGAGAAGTCAGCAGATGATGTCAGGAGGGAGAGTGCGTGTATATCCTGCTGATGCTGGGGAAGTATTTAAAAGGCTAAACTAGGAAAGTAGGGGCTTCTGGGAAGCTGAAAGGTAGAAAGGCAGATGATGTACTGTGTAGTGTGTGTGTGTGTGTTTGAGCATGTGTGGTATGTGTATGTGGTATATGTATATGAGTGTCTGAAAGTATGTGTGGTGTGTGTATGTGTGTGTTAACGCATGTGGTGTGTATATGTGGTATATGTATATGAGTGTATGTGGTGTGTGTGTTTTGTGTGTGTGCCTATGTGCGTGTATGGTGTGTTTGAGTCTACATGTGTAAGTAAAGTGTGTATGTATGTGAATATGAGTGTGTGGATATGTGAGTGTGTGGATATATGTGGTGAGTATGTGTGGTATGAGTGTGTAAGTGTGTATAAGAAAGAAAGGGAAGGGGAGAGGGAGGGAGGGAAGGAGGAAGAGATCACCTCTTGAACTATTAGACTCTTTAGGTATAAAGGTAACTTTTATTCTTAAAATAAAATCTAGGATAAAAACACTAAGAGGAGAGGAGCTGAAAGTCATCAGTTTTGAAGCCTCTGAAGTTCAGCTACCAGAGTTCGGGCAGGTCAGCTGCAGGTGGGTAAGCCCCTCTGCACGTGCTTCTTGTCCTAAAGGCTTCTGTCTCTATGTCTCCAGCTGTGGCAGGAGACCCTGTCTCTCCCGAAGAGGCAGGGTACATGAAACAGTCACCACATATGAAAACTCTCTGGCTACCTCTCACTGAATCTGGAGGCCTGATCATCTGCTTATAGGGCCTGTTTAAGGCAAGCTTAGCTTGGGATAATCTGATCCCTCTTCCCAGGACACCTGCTACTCCGTCCCTGAGGAAGTTCAGTTTCTGAGGGTACACTGTGACCTGTGGGTTATGCATTATGATTCTTCAGAGGAATCAAGAACATAGAGCCAAATGTCTATTCTTCTAGCTCTTGGAAGACAAGGTCCTCTGGCTCACTGGCTGGCTCAGACCAAACCTCTTGATTTTACTTCAAGTTGACCAAGGCTCAGGAAGGCCCTAGTTATGGCTGGGACCATCTAAAGCAGTGGTTCTCATCCTTCCTAATGCTGCAACCCTTTAATACAGTTCCTCATGTTGTGGCGACCCTCAACCATCTAATTATCTTTGTTGTTACTTCATAACTGTAATTTTGCTACTGTTATGAATTGTAATATAAGTATCTGATATGCTACTCCAGTGAGAGTTACGACCCACAGATTGATATCTGCTGGTCTAAATCGATGTCATTTATTATTATTTTACTTGCTGCTATGACAAAAGGTAACTTTAAGGGAGGAAGGGCAGATATTGGCTCACAGTTTGAGGGCAATATTCATCATGGCAGGGAGGCAGGGTCAGGCCAAGCCAGGGTAGCTGGAGCCTGATCACATTGCACTCACAATCAGAAAGCAGAAAGCCAGAAATGCTTTAGGTCAGCTCATTTCTCTCAGACTCCAGCCCAGAGAATTGTGCTACCCATAGTAGGGGGTCTTCCCCACTTCACTTACCCTAATCAAGATTATCCCCCATAGGCCACGCCCCGAGGCCCATCTCCCTGGAAATTCTAGATTTTATCATGTTGACATTTAAAATGAATTACCATGATTTGTATCTATACCAGAAAAAATCATTTTTAAAAGGTTCAAAATTGCAGATGTTTGCTGTGTATTTAGAAGGTGGTCAGGTGGCTGGAGAGAGACCCAGTGTCACTGAGACTTGTATACAATCCAGTTTCAAAGCTGCTTCAATCCAAGATTACTTCATGACAATGCATTTAGTTTTCCCCTTTTCAACTTGAACAACCAATTTCCGCACTACTTAAAACCTCGAGGGACTAATCTCACCTCCTGACAGCAAGCTCGACTTGTTTGTCATGGGACCAGACCACTTGCGGGAGTACTTGTGACACATGGGTCTGATCACTCAATGCAATGGCTCCCCTTAGTGTAGCTCTCCTGCGGAAACGCATGCACAGGCTTGGCAGCCGCTCGGTGGTATTTCCAACCACAGTATGTGACTGAGGGGCTGGTCCGATTCTGGGGATGCCACCAAAGTCAAAACTCACAATGAACACGAGGGGCCCAAACCATCTCAGTCCGTTGCTTTGTCCTGTGGCTGCCTCAGACTCATGACGCAATGGTGATGCAATCCACAGTGGCTTTGTCCTGCCACTTGGGTCCTATTGGTGACCATCTAAGGGTCAGTGTTGAGGTGCACAAAGATCATGGAGATGTTGTCACCCAAAGCACATTATCTGCGCTCTGCTTTCATCCTTTAGTCTAGAGACTTTTTTTCCCCATACCAAGAACGACAGTGGTCCATTCTCTTTGTATGACCATTCTAGACTCTGATAAAAATGCATCATTAAATTTAAAAAATATTCATCAACCTGCACAGCAAAAAAACCTGTATCTTCCCATGTTAACAGAAACTTTTTGAAAATAGAGGTTTGAGCTGCTTCTTGTCTGTGCATTAGCTGCTTATTTTCTTGGAAAAAAAACTTCTTTGAGATACAGACCCTGGCTCATCTGACTTCAGAGTCCCAGAAAGACGTGTGACTGGCAAGTAGGGATTGAAGGCTAGGTTGATCACTCCAAATTGAATGTATCTTGATGATATTCTGGTAACGTAAACCCACAGCCTAGCAGTCAGGCCCTGAAGGCAGCTAAATGTCCTGTTTTCCATGTCTGTTTTGCTGCCGGTACCTAGGAAGGTCTCCGGCACAAAGCAGGTGTTCCATAAACGGTGGCTGTGTGAAGGTATGAATGAACGGACAACTCTCTTCCCACTGGCCTGTGAGCTTCCTCAACGGGGAGGACCATATCTGGCTTGACCATCCAGAACCAACCCCTGCTGTCAGAGGAGGACAAAGGTGTCGGTGCTGTGTGTTGCCTG
Source organism: Ellobius talpinus (assembly GCA_001685095.1). NCBI lineage: Eukaryota > Metazoa > Chordata > Mammalia > Rodentia > Cricetidae > Ellobius > Ellobius talpinus. Next base: position 15,702 of record LOJH01021103.1, on the reverse strand, counting down.
CTGTGTGCCTTCCCCAGTCAAACTCTGCCCCACCATCTTCAGCCAAGCCAAGTGGGAGAAAGTCTACGAACCCCGGGAAATGCTCTGCTCAGTACTTGGCACATCGCCCTGAGGAAAGTCAGCTAAAGAGGAGAACTTGTTCATCTGCTGCCCAAGACAGCTGTATGCCATATGCATGGTTAATGCCTTCACAGATGATGAAATGCACGGAGGGGTTAAAAAGCCATTCAAGGACAAAGTAGCAGAGGCAGGGCTTTAACCCAAACAGATCTCTGAACCTTTTTACTTGTTGCTGTGATAGAAAGCCAGTACCCAACATTTCCGTGGATATGGCAGAGTGGAATCCTGTCCCTCTTAGACCCTACCCTGCCCACAGCTCTCAGAAAACCCTCCCCAGGCCCTGGTTCTTGTGCCCTCTGTGGGACCTGCTTTTGCTCCTGTTCTCTTTGCCACAACAGGGATGGTACGGCCTCTTACTCAGCTACTTAACATGGAGCCTTCCTTCCAGGCTCTGTCCCCAGCACACTCTATGCACCTCAGGCCCTTCTGAGTGCAGGCAGGCCCTTCCCCTGGTTCTGTACAGACACAAGCTAAAACATACTGACTAGTTTGTACAACCTTAAATCAGTTATTTAACCTTTGCTGGCTCTAAGACAGGGAGAGTAAGGGGATCTTCCTCACATCAAAGGGCCTGGCTGAGAATACACTCTTTTTCCAGAGCCGTGTTGGTGCCTGAGCACATATCCCATGAGTGCCTGTTCCGTGGGAATCATGCTAAGGAAGCCAAGAACTGTCTGCTTGGTTCCTCCTTGCTTGCTCCCATCCATGGCAGCCTCCTCACCTCATATAAAAACCCACAAGCCTTTACCAGATGAGTGCTAGTCCCCAGCCAAGCCGTAAGTTTGAGGATGATTCCAGTCAGTCACTGCCCCCATGCCCAGCTGATGGGTCGCTGCTCCCATGCCCAGTTGATCATTGAGAAGGGGAGCCATGAGAGAGGAACTGTGTGAAGGTGGCTCACCCCCTGCCCTGCACACACCCCAAGCACCTTCCCTGCAGTCTGTCCTGATGGTCCCCAGTGATCCTCATCTGTCACCAGTGACAACAGCGCCTCCCTCACAGCCACTCTGGGCATCCCTCACCCACTCTCGCTCCATCCTCTTTCCAGAGCTCGACCGAGCTCGCTCTTAATTAGCCTGGCAGAGCTCAGTCATCACAGGGAAGTCCTTTAAGTTGGAGATTTCCACAAAGCTAAACCACTAAATCCCAGGGCCGCCAGCCTGTCTTCACAGCTTCTCCAGTCTGCCAGAAATCCCGCCCACTCCCATACAGAAACTGCAGTTCTGGGGTTCAGTGTCACCCCATCTCAGACCACCTTATCAAGGCAGGTCCAGCCATCCTTTATCTGCCTGCCTCTCTAAGTGCTTCCATCACCCTGATAGGCCTCATAAAAGCTGCTTAAAGACACAGCTGCCTGGTTTTGACATCACTGACTTCAAAGGCCTCAAATTAGGTGGGGCCGGTCTGGCTGCTGGGGCTGAGTTCAGAGCAATGTTTGGTGCTCCTGGGACGACCCTGTTGGTCTGGGGATCAGTGCGGGAGCCCTCAAGCTTATCAATAAATACACAGAAATGGTTATGAGCATGAGCTCTGGAGCCAAGCATCCCCGGCTCATGTCCTAGTCTGTGGCATGGTAACCGGGCCAGTTGAGCACAGCCTCGAACTTCTGGTTATCAGGGCTCAGCCTCCAAACCCCTCTTCCACAGTGGCAGGAGTCTTCCCAGGAGAGTGGGCATCTACTGTTTAGTAGGGTTTACACTGGGCAGATGAGAAGGGTCTGGAGTGGGAGATCCTGACTGTAGAGCCATGCAGATTTTCACACAATGTGCTTAATGCCAATGAATAGTGTATTTAAAACATTGAAAATGGTAAGTTTACCTTAGGAATAATTTATCTCCATGTTCTTTTGAAGTCGGATTCCACCTCCACCCAAAACAGAATGTCAAGAGTAAGGGAATAAGGCACTCGGGCCCTTCTCAGGCTCTGGCTGAAATGAAGTGCAAGCCAAGAGTTGGTCACCTCCTGCCAGCCCTATCTGGTCCTATGCTGAATACACTGGTCGCAGGCAGTATTGTCCCCAAAGGTGTCTGTCACACTCTCCAGCTGTGCCTGACTTGTGACTGCTAGGAGTGGCTCCTCGGACCCCAGTCCCCTGCCTCTAGCAGCTGTGGGCAAGACAGTAAGAACAAAAAGGCGAACGAGGAAGGGGGCATTAGGTCATCCTTAGCTTTTCTCCTGAGTTTCACAGAATAGAATTAAGACGCCTTTTGGGCTCACTGCCCAGAGATAAAATAGGGGATGACAATATTTATTTGTTTCTAAGGCTCTTGCAATCCCAGATGAAAAGCCCACCTTGGTTGTAACTTACTGCAATTCGAGCTGTTCTGAGACAGGCCCCCCCGCCACAGCCCCTGAACTTGCTCAGTTTTGGGTAAGAGGTTCCACAGTCATCCTGGGGGGACAAGTAGGACCCCTGTCCCAACAGAAACTGAATACACTAAACAAGAATTATCCCTTATTGGCACCAGGGAGTCATAAATAGCCCAGTGGCCCCAGCTGAATCACCAGAGAGAGTACCATGTGAGCATCTCTATATAAACCAGGGTTTGCTAGGGGATTAGCTCACAGCCATAAAAAATTCTGCTGTAGGCTAAAGCTTGGCCTAAAGGAATCTCAGTCCAGGAACAGATACTGAAAAGAAATCCAGGTGACACAGCCCTCAAGCCTCCCAGGACAAGAGTGCCCATCACCAGGGTCTCTTAAGGCGGGCTCTGCGGTCCTCAGCAGAGGTCGGTGACTTAGGGCATCAACCGCAGCTGTCTAAATTCAAACTTGGTTCTTTGTTGGGTTTTTTTTTTTAAGCTAAAAGATATTTGCTGCTTTGCGAACTTGGAAAAGGCCTGAGTTGAGCATGTGTGATCCAAAGCCTTCCCCTTTTCTGGTAAACAACAAGAGAGGAGCTGGGCAGGGTCCAGGGCTCATGCCGCTGACACCTCGCATGTCTTAATTCCGTTGAGGATGTGGAAGAGCTCTTATTACCGCTAAGGAGAGATAAGAATGTACATAGTAGCATCTAATAAAAGATCGAATCCTGGAGAAGCTGGGGAAGGTGCAGGCCGCTGTGCAGCCGAGTGCTTTCTTTGAACCGTGAGCTGCTGTGGATGCCTGAAGGACTTGAACTGCACATTGGGAAGACTCAAAATGCTGGACTGGATAAGGGCCTCATGAGAATGGTGCTGCAGCCAGCTGGAGTTAGCACGCAGTTGGTACTTTGGTCTGGAAAACCATACAGCTTATCTCGAAGTATCGTAAGGAAAATTGGTACCAATTTATCTCTGATTCATTGTTCAAGAATTCAATTTCAGCTTACCAGCCATGCAGAAGAATGGAGCCCTGTCCATAGGATATGGTGGCATCTTCGGCTAATGTTGAGTGGGTTGTCACAGAAGGAGAATTCTCAGTAACTCAGGCCAGAGGTCAGGTCCAACCCCCTCCCCCCTCCCAAGGATGGCAATTCCTTGCTTTGAGAAGCCCCAAGCAAGCACACTTCCTTCCCAAACTTGCATCAAGACAAACCTCCTCAAAGACGATCCTGGCCAGTGAGAAGGCCTTGTAGAAGAATAAGCTTGCTGCCCTCAGACCTCAGATTGCTAAGACTGTGACCCTGTGGGATCAACAGAGACCCAAGGGCAGGCCACATCTGTTAAGGTAGCGCCCTCATCCTCCACTAGTACTCCCCCAAAGAATGTCTTCTCTAGATCCGATTAAAGAAAGAAGATAGCGAAAGCCCAGTGCTGGAAAGACTTCGACCAAGAGCCTCCCGAAGAAGTCTGACATACTAAATATGTTAGAGATCCTGAAAGATAGGTACAGGGTGAGGTGACGGTTGGCCACCAGGTCAAAGGAAGATGTGGCTACTCTGACCCTGCTGCCCTTGGAGCAGAGGCCCCTGAAAAAGAAGTTACCTCTCAGCATCGACTCAACAGCCAAGGCAAAGTAGAAGGAGGAACTCCAAAGCCAGAGTCAGAGGCTGCCTCTGAGCCAGCCCAGTTTGGCCCACATATATTGAAGTCTACAGGGAAAATGAAGGCTTTAATGTTCCCAACTCCTAATAGACAGTGTACCCAGCAAGGAGGATATCTTCATTCGTATTTCTGCTTTTCTCACCCTAAGTCAGTTGTTTCTTGGAAATCCCAAACTTTCAGAGAAACATAAGTAAAAACAAAACAAAACAAAAACAAAAACAAAGACTAACTCTGAATTGCACTGCTGAGCAGTTTCCAGTGTTAATTTTCCCCTGCAGGCTTTTATTTATTTTTAAGTATAACCAAGTGAAATTCAATATAATAAAATTTTCATTATGACAATGAAAAAAAGATAAAAAGATAAAGTCCCTGAGTGTCCCCTTTAGACATATGTGCCTTATATAGGAGAAGAGGAAAACACTAAAATCAAATCATATCCATTTACTGATGTGTAAACTCCATTGTTCTTTGCCACTGGATATGAATTAACAGCAGTTAGGAAAGAAGAATGAATGGCAGTTTATGTTGGCTAACAAAACACCACAGTGGACTTTCCTACTTTACATTACTCCTGTATTAGATTGACTCCCCTTTGATATGTCCTGTTAGACATTATTCCTTTATATCATAATATTTCAGCAGCATTGCTGTAGGTCATAAGGTTGGGATTTGCCCACATCCCCAATCGAGGTTTTCTTTAGAAACTCTTGTACTCATCTCATCCTATCACACAGGGTTAAAGAGCAATGTCAAGACAGAAAGATGTGCTTGAGTGCAGCATCAAAAGAAGAGAAGGGAGGGGCAGGGGGAGGGGAGGGGAAGGGAAGGAAAGAGGGAGGGTAGAGGAGAGAAGAGAGGGGAGAGTAGAGAGGGGAGAAGAGAGGAGGGGAAGGAGGAGAGTGGAGAGGAGGGGGAGAGGAGAGAATGAGAAGAGAGGGGAGGGGAAGAGGTGGAAGGGGAAGGAGAGGAGAGAGGAGGGAGGGATAGAAGATGGCTTAGTAGGTGAAGTGCTTGCTGCACTTCAAGACTGAGGACCTGATTTGGATCTCCAGAATCCATGTACAAGCTGGGGGCATGGTGGTGCAGGCCTGGAACCTGGCTCTGGGAGGCAGAGACAGCTGGGTCTGGGGTTTACTGATTAGCCATTCTAGCTTCAAAGAGTAAACAAGTTCAGTGAAGACTGGCCCTCAACAAATGAAGTTGAAACGCAATCAACAAAGACAACCAATGCCAACCTCTGACCTCCACATGTACCCACATGGCCAAAAACCTGCCACACACGCACACGTATGCATTTTTAAGTTTGCTCATGACTTCCTGAAGAAAGCTACGGGTGGAATAACCTCATATTAACTGATTCTGAGAGTCTTGGGGATGGGAAGGGAAGTGGATAGACGGATTCTCTTACAAACTATCCCTTCCTCCCTTCTTTCCTTCCTGTTTTCTTTCTTAAGACAGGGTCTCTTATGTAGCCATGACTGACCTAGAACTAACTCTCTGTGCAAACCAGGCTGTCCTCCTGCCTCTGCCTCCAAAGTAGTGGGATTAAAGGCATGTGCCACCATGCTCAGTGACATTTTCTTTATAGACTTTGATGCTACTTTGTTTTTAAAATATAATATTCTAAGTAGAAAATCTTTACCCCAAAATATAAAGAGGGGAAGTGGTTATAGATACTCAGGCCAAGCTTAATCACTAAGCAGACTAAACAATAGCCACTGTGAGGTGGGTCAAGAACAGCATTGCTGGGCAGTGGTGGCGCACGCCTTTAATCCCAGCACACGGGAGGCAGAGGCAGGTGGATCTCTGTGAGTTCTAGGCCAGTCTGTCTATAGAGTGAATCCAGGACAGGCTCCAAAGCTACACACAGAAACTCTGTCTCGAAAAACAAATAAGCAAACAAAAAACAAACAGGAAGGAAGGAAGGAAGGAAAGGAAGGAAGAAGGTAGGAAAGAAAGGAAGAAAGAAGGAAAGAAAAAAGAAAAAAGAGAAAAAACACAGTCCTTTACCCAGGATGAGTAGAGGGTAGGTGGGTGCAAAATACCTAACATCCTTAGAGACCAGTTAGGAAATTCACACAAGTGTAGAGGTAGATAAAATCTGAACATTCGGGGGCGGGGCTCCCTGGTGGGGGCATCCCAAGCTGGACCAGGGCAGCGCAAGAGGAGATGGCAACATCAATGAAGGGTGCTAGATGTGAAGTTACCTGGTAAGGAGCGATGGAGACTCGAGGAAAGAAGGCAGCAGCAGGAAGTTCTCAGCAATGCTTCAGCCTGTGGAACCTTCTAGTCTTCAGAGAGTGTGGAGGCAAAAGGGGAGTTAGCTCATCAATACTGAGCCACATCTGAAGAAGACCAGCTTCCTTTCCCTTCAGGGTGGCCTTGGTCTCCCAGGGGACTTCACAACCAAGCTGCTCTCAGTTCCAGGACTTGGGAGTCCTAGGCGCAGGCCTGCAAGGCTCATCTCTGGGTCACACTGCAGCTCCTAAAACCATGCCCGCCTCTCTGTCATGCTGCTACAAACACGCAGTCTGTCTTTCCGACTGTCCTGGAAGGTAGCAGCCACGTCAGTGAGGTGAAGTACTCTGTTCATTCAGAGTTAGTTTCCGTGGCAGCGTCTCTCATTCTGTACTTTGACCCTGGGTTGAAGCAGCAGGCAGGATGCATTGCCAAGTCTTGGGAAGCAAAGCTTGGACTATGGGCATTACCAGGCTGATAAACAGTGGTTTGCCTTGAGATTCCAGGAGAAGAGAGCACCCATACTATCTTCTTCAGGCAGCATTTGGGCAAAGAGGGCATTGAGTGTGTCCATTTCTGCAGGGAAGAAAACAACCAGCTTGTAAATTGGAGGCACAGAGAGTAATCGGTTTCACCTGTGGTTTCTGAGGACCATGGTGTTCCCACAATCCTTCCTTTGTCAAAAGGGTAACACTCCATAGGTCTAGAGCTCAGACAAATCTTGATAAAGCTTGCATTCTAGACTACATGGGCACAGTAAAGTCAGCTCTGGAGAGAGACACACCCAGCCCTCAGAATGCTCATCCTTGTTGAGAAAGCAGACAGGCCTGCTTGGTGTGGCTCACAAGCACTCCCAGGAGCCTCATGTCCCTGCTCCTGGCCTTCAATCCACACCTACAAGGATTCACTTTTCTCTACTCACTTTACAGATACTGTCCTAAAAGGATGTGGGCAGGACAGAGCTCGCAGACGCACACCAGGGCCCTGACAAGCAAGCCCTCATTGTGGCTGCACTCCTAACTCAGCCCTCAACCCTTCAAGCAGGTGTGACTTCTTTCATGGTCTCACAACTGCCCCCAAACTACCTTCTCCAGAAGAACCCACATATCACCCCAGCTTCTTCTTCGGGAGCAGTTCCTAGAGCCCAAAAGGCCTGGTTCTCTTCCTCAGCACCAACATCCCTCGTTTTATGAAATCTTTGCTTTCTGTTCACAAGAGCTAAAGACCCTTCAGGGAACACCCCTTGTAAGCCAGGGTCGGGGTACAGAAGTGAGGGAAACAGAGCCCTGCCCTGGTGGGATTTAATTTTTAGCATAACTGGTAAAATCAAGTTCATTCATAAATATCTAGCTTAAGACCGAGCATGGCTGTGGAGGGCCAGGATGGGTAGCCATGGGGTTGACAGGGTGTTCTGTGAAGTCCCTTCCTGTGGGATGGTTATGGCTCTTAAATGTTCATCTGTAATGGGTTTATTTCTCACCCTGTTCACTTTTATTACAGTCCTGTTCCCTCTGCACACGAGATTCTAACTTCAACAGAAGCGTATTTGGGTAATCTGATATAAACTAAATTTAAACTTTGACCTCCAACAATAAAATTGCTACTTTCCCTCTCTGAAGACCCGGAATGCAGATGATGGGCCTGCTAGCTTCACCTTCTGGGGTTCTACCTGACATCTAACACAATTCTAAGCTTTGCTCGGAACCATCTGAGGACAGGTTGGGCCTGCAGTGGGCAGCTAGCCCGGAGCCCTTCTCATTTTGAGAGAAGTCACAGACTTCTTCCTGGTTCTTGCAGCCTAGCTTCTGCTGTGTGGTACTGCTGCTCAGGGCCAAGCTGGAGCCAAAAACACAAAATCCACCCACTGCCTTCCACTGTATGAAAATCTGTGCTGACTCCCATTTTGCAAGAACCGCTTTAATCCCCACTGCGGGTCAAGGTTAAGTGTGGGCTTACTCCAATCTGCCCCACGTCATGTTCTAATTCCTATAGGTTATCTGACTTGGAAACGAAGGCAGACGGTTGCAGGTCCACGTGGGGCTGGCTGGCTGCAACCAAGACCACTGCCTTCCTCCGCGCCTCCCTCCAACAGCCGCCTCGCCTGCCACTGTTCATCCGCCATTTCCCAGACTCTAAGCACGGCCTTCACACTGCTCAAGTTTCTAGCGACAAAATTAAAGCTTCGCTTTTACTATATTTTTTTTTCTAAAGAGAGAAATTAAATGTCACAGTCTGGACCAGAATAAGCCACTGAGTGTTCAGATCCAGGGGTGCCCTGCATTAATAACCATTCACCAAGGAAGCATTTCCTGTTTATACATGGAGCTAATGAGAATCCATCATGCCTGTCAAATACACTGAACAGCAAATTCAAATGTCAAACCAAATGTAAGAGGTCACACATTTCCTTTGCTAACTAAAAGTGTAATTCATAAATATTATTGCTACCAAACTCTCCATCTACATCATTTGTTTAGAAATATGCACATGTAATATAAATTGTGATCAAGTTAAATGGGTATATTATTTCCTGTTTTAAGGGCTAACAGCAGCATGAATTATGCTTTACTGCGAAGAAGGCTTGAGTCATCAGCAGCTCTGCCCGAGCACAGCCGCGTATTTTACACCCCCAGGTTGAGGCCTGCACATCCATTCATAAATACTTTACATTACCCGGCTCTGCGGATAACTTTCACTTCTTCTGCTGCCTTATAAAACAGCTCTTACTGCTGCAAAGGTCAGCTAAATGGACCTAAGCTTTGGACCTCACTATGCTTAAAAACAAAAGTAAAAAAGAGGACAGCTTTACAAAAGCAAGAGTCTTCAGTTCTGCCTGCAAGCCCAACTCCAGAATCCCAAGCAGACTGAAGTTCGCATCTGCGCATGGGTGGTAAGACATGACAGTTGGAACAACCACGCAAGCCCTGGGAAGGAGCTACAGAGCTAGGGAGCACAATTTCATTCCATTTTGTCTACCATTAACTCATCTACTGTGCTCAGTTTGAAAAGAGAAAACATCTGTATATGTCACTATTTATACTGTTTTAGAATGTAAGGCTTTCCAGGGGGCACAGGGAAAGCAGAGCAAACAGAAGTAGGCTTTCATCTAAAACCCAGAGTGACAAATAGAACATGCCAGACAGGGACATGGAAGGACAGCATCAAAGCTGACTGACCATTGCTGGCCATGCTCTGGCCGTTCAAGAAAGGAGACAGACTCACTCCCCAGTCAACGAAAATTCCCACCAGTGACCTAATAAATATAAACACATGGTTAAGCCCTACTCTCCCAGGCTGAGTCTGATGGAGCTGTTCCTACAGGCAGGCTGGGAACTTAGCCCCGAGTTTCAGCACAGCAGAGCCTTGCCAGACCCATAGCCAGGGAAGCCAGAGACCTCATGCCACCACATCCAAGTACCCTTGAGCCCAGCCTGGAGGAGAGAGGGTGGGCAAGAGGGTCTGGAGGAAGCCTGACTCATCACTGGTTCTGAATCTTTGCAAACCTTCCAAAAGGAGCCTTTGGGACACCGTCGCGGCGGATGATTGTGCAACCAAAGTGTCTTTGATGTCACAGATCAGGGAGGAGATTAAGCTGAGCTTCTGCAAGAGATAACCAAGACAACTCCCAGCTTTTGAAGTCTGGCGATGACCATTTCAGGGACTCCAGTTTCAGAAGATGCAGTTGACAGACAACAGCGGTGCTTGTTTGTGTGGACATCACTCTGACAGCTGCCACCAAGCCCAGGGCAGGGGTGGCCCGCTTCTCTCCTGCCCAGTGACTTCCCCGAAGGACCTGAGGTCAGCTTGGGAACAGTGCTGCTGCAGGACAGGTTGAGAGTGCACGGCTCCCACTGAATGCTTTCAGGTTGGTTTCTTCCAATGGGTTTTTCATGGCATTTTCTCCCTGTCGTAAGCTAATTTGGGAGAGGTGGCTTAGCAGTTAAGAGCACTTGATCTTGCAGAAAACTTGGGTTCAGTTTCCAGCCCCCACGTAGCAATTCACAACCATCTGTGACTCTAGTTCCAAGAGATCTGACGCCCTCTCTGGCTGCCACAGGCACTGCATACACCTGATGCACGCATGTACACAGATGTAGGCAAACACTCATGCACGTAAAACAAACATAAATAAGTCATTTTTAAAAAGAATCATCTGAAATGGTGGACCATCGCATTTGTTACCTATGTTTGGAAGGTCAGTAAAAGATAATGACCTTTACATCACATTTTTTATTATGGAAATTGACGTAAAATGGATGCCCCGGCTTTGTCTGTTTGCTTGCTTTTGCAGTGCTGGGGACAAGGCACATGGCCTTGCACATGCTCGGCAAGGGCCCTGTCACTGGCCTATGTCTCTGGTCCTCTGTTCAGTTTTAATGAACATATGAAAACACAAGATAGCATCTCACATCGGCTTTTCAAGCTCCCCTAGAAATCAGCCTTGAGTTGATTTCTTCCACCACACACCAATGTCCCCCCCCATCGGCTTTTCAAGCTCCCCTAGAAATCAGCCTTGAGTTATTTCTGCCACCACACACCAATGTCCCCCACTTAGCCTTTCTTTTAGGTAACTTAGTTTTTAAAATCCAGCTTCACTTACTCACATGCCTGGCAGTCATCCATGGCATTGCCTAGCCTACATATTCTACCATGTGTGCATGCTGCTGCCTGACCAGGCCCTAATGAGCTTATGTATTCTTCACTGATGGACACCTGACTTTTACTTTTTTATTCTGTCATTGATTTGGGAGGGCTTTTTAATTATCATTTTTCATTTGTTGTACTAGACATCAAACCTAAAGCCTTGGCCACACTAGGGCAACTGCTCTAACATTGAATTACAACCCCAGCCCTTTGATTTTTGAAGGTAAGTTTTACTGTGTATGGGTAGCCCAGGTTAGCCTAGAATTTACTGTGCAGCCCCAAATTGTCCTTAAACTCTCAATTCTCCATCTTTCTGCCTCCTATGTGCTAGGATGACAGGCATGTAGCACCATGCTTGACCCACTCCTAGACAGTTGTGAATATCCTTATTCAAGGATTTTTATAGAAACCTATTTTTATTTCTCTGAGGTTAATACCCAGGATTAGAATTTCTGGGTCACAGGATAGATGTATTTTTAACTTTTAAGAAAATGCCGGTTTCCCTGTGTTGTCATACCACTTTACACTCCAGCCAGTAATGCACAAGCATCTAGTTCTTCCAGACACTGCCTCATAGCCAGTGCCAAGTTGTCTCACCTCAACATTGTGCCAGTGTCCAGCGGTGACTCACTGTGACTGGACTTCCTGCTTCCTGATCTAATGATGTCAAGCACTTGTTCATGTGCTGTTATGTTTATGCTTGTTCTGAAGGGTTCATGTGCTGGAAGCCTAGTCATCAGAGCGGCGGTGGGAGAGGAGGTAGAACCTGTTAGCAGTAGGGCCAAGTGGGTCATAGTGAAGTCACTGGAGCCTTGTCCTCAGATGGGCCTCGTACCGGCCTCACTGAGTGAGTGAGCTGTGCTCTGGGACTGAGTTCCTCCAAAGGACCATGTCTAACTTCCTGTCTGACTGCCTTCACATATGTACTCTCCCACATGTATGTGTTCCTGCCATGATTCTCTAATTGTCTGATACCACCAAAGGGGCCCTCGCCAGACACTTTCCAGGTGTGTTCCAGCCTCCCAAACTGTGAGCTGCTGGGGCTTCCTTTCCTCAGAAGGGCCTGGCTTCATACTTTTGATTCCTAGGCGTCTGTACATCATACGTGTGCTTACTAGCCATTTGTACATTATATGTGAGCTTACTAGCCATTTGTACATCATATGTGGGCTTACTAGCCATTTGTATATCATACGTGGGCTAGCCATTGTACATCATACATCATCTTTTATGAAGTTTCTATTCAAATCATTTCACTCACTTTTAATTGGATGTTTGTCATTTAGCTCCCTGCCTAGAGGGCTGTGCCCCCCGCCCCCTGTACCAATCATTACTCAAGAAAACAATAAAAAAAACTTGCTCATAGGGCAGTCGGATGGAGACAACTCTTCAACTGAGATCCCCTTCTCTGCCCAGATTTGCCTAGGTTTATAGGAAGTTGACAAAAACCAACCAAACTTAACTTGGTTGAGCCAAGCCTTCCGATTCAGGAGCACTGGACAGCTCTTCCATTTGCCTGATTTTCTTTAGTTTCTCTCAGAAATAATTTATTGTCTTAGTCACACATCTTTTATTAGATTTGATCCCTAAGCACTTCAATTTTTATATTTTAATACATGTCATTTTAAAATTCATATTGTTAAATGTTCATTGCCAATGTGCTGAATTATACCTGATATGTCATCTTTTAATTATTGAATTTAAGACATTTTGTAACTCCCTCTGTGACTTCTCCTTTGACCCATGATGTTGTCTTTGGTGTGTGCTATTTAATTGTCAAGCTTTAGAATAGTTTCCTAGGCGTTTTATCACTATTGGTTTCTACCTTAATTCCATTGTGGTCAGAAAATATATTTATGCATTCAGTTCGTAGCAATGCTGAGATGTATTTACGGGCTACTTCATGTTTGGTTCCCAGTATCACCCATGTTCGCTGGAGAAACGTGTGCTGTTTATTGAGCGCTCTGGCTTCTAATTGCCACAGAGCTCAAGTTATTGGAAAGTTGTGCAACATTTCCAAACCAGCATCAGTCTTCATCGTCACAACAAACACCTGAGAGAAACAATACAAAATAAGAAAAACTTATTTTGACTCATGGTCTCAGAGATTTCAGTCCAAGACTGACTTGATTCCATTGCTTCCGGTCTGAAGCCAGAAGAGTATCATGGACATCACAGTATGGTGGCCAGGAAGGAGAGAGGTGGGAAGAAGAGAGAGGCAAAGGACTAGAAAAACCCTTCGAAGGTCATGTCCATGACCTACTTCCTGCAACTAGGTCCCAGCTATCACACTCCCCCCACCTCCCAAGCCATTCAAAGATTGGATCCACCACAGACTAAACCATTGATTGAGTTAGAGCCCCTGTGATCTACAGTCTCTGAAGATGCGCTCAGAAGTACCCAGAAGTTTCCTTGCTAACCCCCAGGTGTCTCTCTGTTCAGTCAGGCTAACCTAGCATTTAGTCCATTTCACAGACTCCCTTTTCAGCTTGTCAGCTGCTGAGAGTGTAGTTCTTCAGCTGGGAGTAAGGCAAATACACACAGCTCCCTTCAGTTCTGCCAACTTTTGCTTCATGTATTTTGGTTCTTAGGTAAGGAAAGGTTTTTTGATTGATTAAAATTTAAATATAATCATAAGATGTCCCCTTTGACTTTTCATCATCTTGAAGTCTACACTTTTTAGTTACACTAAGCTTTATCTAGTTTCTTGTGTATGGTATTTGGTATATATTTTTAAAAATCTTTTACTTTCACTCCGTATTTTCATGTTTGAAGTATTAGTTCTCATAAGGCACAGAGTTGGGCCCTGCGTCTTTACTTTCTGCTTTCAATTGGGATGATTAGTCTATTATTGATGAATTTGCTCGTATGTTTTATTTTATATATACCAAATTTGAAATCTATCTTTATATATTCATTTTTACTGTTTAAGAATTTCATGCATGCATATAATGAATTTCCTCCCCTCCACCCCTTCCCTGCTCTTTCTGCTCTTTGATTTCTTGTTCTATGCATTCTGCATCTTGGAGAAGAATTTTGTTTCATCACTTATACTACCTTTTTGGTCCTACCACTCTAAATTATACTCTAAAAATTTCTGTAGAGACTGTATTCTTTATCTTGAATTCATCACAACTTACCTTCAAAAATATTCCATTACTACGCTAGCCATTGAGAAATGTTGTCAAAGTAAATGTTGGCATACATGTCGTATGTGTTTATGTATATGTTTTTAAGGTTGGAAAAAGTCACATGTTTATTATTTTTCTTTACATGACCTGTTGACTTTAAAGAGTTTTGAGGGTGCCTTTCACTCACCCTTAATCATCCAATTACTTTTCTCACCTTTGCTGCCAAACACTTGACAAGAAGAAACTTAAGGAAGGATGGCTCTTAGTTTAAAAAGATGCAGACTAGCGTGCTGGAATGATGTGGCTCAGGCAGCCCGTGGAGGTAGAACACATGGCAGCCAACAGACCAGAAATAGAGATGACAGAAAGTGGCACCGGGGTGTAAACCGTAAGACCCACCCCATCAACCCACTTTCCCCAGCTAGACCCCACCAAAGACCCCACAGTTCTCAAATGCAGCGCCATTGGCTGAGGACCAAGCTCAAACCCATGAGCCTGTGGGGGACGCTTTACAACCACACACTGATGCTGCTGATGACATTAATGGTCCTGTTTGTGCAACTACTTTCTAGTAGACCAGGCTTCCCTCTAAAATCATTTCTGCCTGCTCCTAGAAGTCCTCTTCCCATGTCCTGACCACTGGAGACACTTTTGTGGCTTTTGTCTTCTTCGTCCCGTCACTGGCTGTCAAATATCAGCTTTCCATGGCTGTCCATCTGTCTTTATGGCCAGGCTAGAGCCGGTGTGTCACTGTCTACTGTCTTCTGCTATATCTGATGAGCCGCTGCTCTCATTCTTATAATTGTTCACCTCGGAATTTTCTTCCTTTCCAGGCTGATTTCAAGATTTTTTTTCTTAATTTAAAGGAAAATAAGGACTTTCTCTCTTGGCTGTGATCCTATTAGGGATTCTCTGTGTTCCTTGAGCTGAGTGGTTTCTGTTTCTTCCTGAGTTTCACAATTTTTTTTCCTGATCTTGTCGCTGATTTCTTCTGCCTTTTTCTCTCATCTCCTTCTGGAGCTCTGGTTGGTTGGTTGTTAGGCCAATTGCTGTTACATTTTTCACTTGTGTCCTATTCTGCTTCCTATTGCTATGACCAATGCCATGACCCAAAGGATTTAGTTTATCTTACAAACTCCTTGGTCATAATCTGTCACTGGAGGAGTTCAGGGCAAGACCTCCACGGCAGGAACCTGGTGACAAGGACAGAATCAGAAACCATGGAGGAGTGTTGCTCACTGCCTTTCTCAGATAACTGGCCTGTTGCTCACTGCCTTGGTCAGATAACTGGCCTGTTGCTCACTGGCTTGCTCAGATAACTGGACTATTACTCACTGGCTTGCTCGGATAACTGGCTTGTTGCTCACTGCCTTGCTCAGATAACTGGACTATTACTCACTGGCTTGCTCAGATAAGTGGCCTGTTGCTCACTGCCTTGCTCAGATAACTGGCCTGTTGCTCACTGCCTTGCTCAGATAATTGGCCTGTTGCTCACTGCCTTGCTCAGATAACTATACTGTTGCTCACTGGCTTGCTCAGATAACTAGACTGTTGCTCACTGGCTTGCTCAGATAACTGGACTGTTGCTCACTGGCTTGCTCAGA
>LOJH01021102.1:16626-30699 GCA_001685095.1 Ellobius talpinus | reverse complement strand
CTCCATTTTGGAATGCTGTCATTTTATGTTGGAAGTATGTAATTTGCTTTTTCATTTTGATTTTATATGGGATTACAGTTAAAAGATTACACGAGTCTCAGAAAAGACTTGGAACTTTGGACTTTTAAACATTGTTGAGACTGTGACAGACTATGGGGACATTTGAAGTTGGACTAAATGCATTTTGCAGTATGTTATGGCAACAAGCCTATTAGGCCCAGGGAGTGGAATGTGGTGGTTTGAATGGGTATGACCCCATGGACTTATGCCTTTAAATGTTTGACCCATAGGGACTGGCACAATTAAGAGATGTGGCCTTATTGGAAGAAGTTTGTCACACATGTTTAATCCATGCCCAGTGTGGCAGACTCCTTTGGCTGTTTGCTAATAAAGATGTAGAACTCAAAAAAAACGAAAGAAAGAAAGAAAAGAAAGTTAATTCCCACATAGAAATTCAGTAAAGATCCTATTCTCTTTTTATACTTTATTGGATTTGAGTAATACATTTTTGCCCACTCCTCTTCCTTCCTCCCCTACCCCTATGCTCCCAATTTACTCAGGAGATGTCATCTTTTTCTCCTTCCTAGGCAGATCCATGCATTTATTTCCTAGGGTCCTCTTTGTTGTCTAGGTTCTCTGGGGTTATGGCCTGTAGGCTGCTTATTCTTTGATTTATGTCTAAAAGCCACTTATTAGTGAATACATATTATATTTTTCTTTCTGGGTCTGGGTTACCTCACTCAGTATAGTTTTTCCTAGTTCCATCCATTTGCCTGCAAATTTCAAGATGTCATTATTTTTTTACTGTTGAGTAGTACTACATTGTATAAATGTACCACATTTTCTTTATCCATTTTTCATTTGAGGGGCATCTAGGATGTTTACAGGTTCTGGCTATTAAAAATAATGCTGCTATAAACATGGTTTAGCAAATGTCCTTGTGATATTATTGAGCATCCTTTGGGTATATGCCCCAAACTAATATTGCTGGGTCTTGAGGTAGATTGATTCCTAATTTTCTGAGAAATCCCCATACTGATTTCCAAAGTTGCTGTATAAGTTTGCACTCTCACCAGCAATAGGGGAATGTTCTCCTTACACCGCATCGTCTTCAACATAAGTTGTCATTGGTGCTTTTGATCTTGGTCATTCTGACAGGTATAAGATTAAAGGTATCTCAGAGTTGTTTTCATTTGTATTTCTCTGATGGATAAGGATGCTGAGCATTTCCTAAACTGTCTTTCAGCCATTTGAGATTCTTTTGTTGAGAATTCTCTGTTTAGGTCTGTAATGCATTTTTTAATTAAATTATTTCTTCTTTTGATGTCTTGTTGCTTGAGTTCTTTGTATATTTTGGAGATCAGCCCTCCATCAGATGGGTTTGATGGAGACCCTTTCCCATTCTGTAGGCTGCTGTTTTTGTCTTGCTGACCATGTCCTTTGCTTTACAGAAGCTTCTCAGTTTCAGGAAGATTCTGTTCTTGTTCCTATTTTGCAAATGTAAGGACCAAGAGTTTACCTCAGTACATGCAATACACTTAATCAAATGGAGCCAGAAATTGATGCCAGTTCTGTTGGACAGTAGGGTTTGTGCGCTGAGAATCTCATAACAAGAAGTCTGGGACCAGGGAGAGGAAAAATAGCTAGCTCACACAGTGTTTATCAACCCCTCACAAAGATAGTAGCTAGTAAGAAGGTAGGAATAGTTGGAAAGTATTGTTATTGCTAACTTCTATTCCACGGAAATGACACCATTGAAATAGTGAACAAGGCTTTCTTCTACATTTGCCTGCATAATGACAAGACACTCAGTGTTACACTTGAGATGACTCTTTTAGGCCCTTTGTCCTTGTCCTTCGAGCTTTCTTCTTTCCTTCTGATTGCTGTCTTATATTGATGTATCACACTTCCATATCAGATCAAAAGCATATGGGATTTTGAACTTATTGACACTGTTCTGTTAAAAATTACATTTAGAAGCTTGTTGAAAGGTCAACTCTCTGGTTACTTATTTCTTGACACTTTGCTAGCATGAACTGTAGCCTTGGTTCATTATTCAAGGATATTAACAACTAGGGTTCGACTTTCTGAGACCACGTGGTACAGTCTGGGCACACACATATTTCTAAGGCTTGTTAGAGTCTTTATTCTTTAAGAATTTCTCATTAATCTCTGCCCAAAAAGTGCAATAATAGGTTAGTTAGTCATCAGATACAAATCAGAATAATTCCTACAAGCACCTTTAACAACATTTGTTCATTCTGTGCTTACATTTTAAGGGAACTGAAGATGAGGGAGGAAAGTGCCCCCCCCCACACTCCCAGCACAGAACCTTTCCCCTTTTCCAGAGGATCTCATTCTTGAAAAATTAAAATTAAGACACAAAAAAGTGTGCCAGATCAAATGCAGAAAGTAGGCTTTTCCTCTGGAAATGAGGCCTTTCACATCCCTGTATCCCCCTGTCATACAGAGGCATCTTCTTTGATCATTATCAAATTTTACAATTCGTTGTTCCCTTCCAGTCCACAGGATGAGAGGACCGTGTGAATGGAGATGCAAACATATGGATTATAGACATCACCTAATATTAATAACAGCAGTCAAAAATGTTTACCTGCCTTGGGTAGATTGTGTGCTTAGGTGGAATGTGCTTGTGTGTGTATGTGTATGTGTGTGTGTGTGTGTGTGTGTGTGTGCCTGAACACATTCACTCTCCCATCTCACATGGAAAGGCAATATCAGAAGATCAGAAAATTCATTATGCGATTTTTGTATGCAATATCAGTCCACTTCTTGGCTGACACCCAAATCTATTGTGGTGAGAAAGTAATAGATGAACTAACTAGGGATTCAGACTTACTGGCTAGTGTCCAAGAAACATTAAAAAAATGAGCACTGAACATAACAAGTAGGATGGTACATGCAAATTTAGATGTCTTATTGAAAACAGCACACTTATTAATATATTAGACTTGTAGACGTGAGGGTGTTTTAATGCCTACTCAGAAATGACTCATTGGTCGGCTTCACAGAAATGTCACTTGTGTAAGTGTGAGCTGACAGGAAGTACTGCCAGGCATGGATGCTCATGGTTGGACTGTAGAAATAAAACTGGACTGTCTAGACTTCATAAGAATGTTCTGGACACTTAAAAATTGTTGAGAGTTGCTCTCTCGACAAGTGTGTTTAATAAAATAAGTAATTTTTTTTTTAAAAAAGAAGGCATATGAGGCAAAGCAGCTATTTGTATTGTCAAGACATCCTGTATTGTAGGTCTACGAATGAGGTGCTGGTTTCAGATATGATGTCTATAATCCATATGTTTGCATCTCCATTCACACGGTCCTCTCACCCTGTGGACTGGAAGGGAACAATGAATTGTAAAATTTGATAATGATCAAAGAAGATGCCTCTGTGTGACAGAATACAGATGAAGCACAGGGCTTAAAAATATGCTTCCACAGGAATTATATTTTTGTCACACTTATTGAAATAGAATTTTTATGCAGTTGAATCTTCCATTTTAGGGTGTTTAGTGTGGTGGGTTTAAGCAAAGGCAGAAGCATGCACAGATAATACCACACTTGGAGCACAAGACTTTTCTACCCTGCCCCAAAGCCCCGCTGATACTTTGTAGTCAATGCCTTTCTCAGAATCCAGCCACTCATACCCACTGAACACACATTTGTCCCAGTGGGGTTGCTTTTATAAAACGATACACACTAGCATGGAAGGGAAGGAGGGAGCAATGGGGGGAGAAAGGGAGGGAAGGCAAGAAGGAGGGAGAGAAGGAAGGAATCATTTAATGGATATGCTTATAATCTTGATACATGCTAGATTCATCCTTGTAATTTTATGCATCAGTAGTTCATACTCCTGCTTTTCTGATAAGTAGTCCTTTATACATTAACTATGTGATTTTTTAAATGTTCTAGTGGTGATGAATACTATAGGTATTACTTTATGTTGTCCATCATAACAAAATGTGTTTTTATTTTTCTTGGGCAAATACTTGGGAGTAGAATTCCTAGCAAGCAAAATTTAAATTTGTAAGAAACTGCCGAAGCATTTTTGATAAGATTGTGCTATTTTGTTTTTCTAGCATGGTGTATGAGATTTTGCATTGAACCACACCCAATTTGTCATTAACACCATCAAGCAGTTTTATAATTTCTTTCAGGGCTTAGCTGAAGACTTTTCCGTCTACTTACCAATCATGACCCACATCTCTTCTGCTGTCCATTGAAAACAGATCAGGTTTTTGTCTTACTGAATTGTCATTTTAATCTGAACATTCAATTTTCCTTAGCTGTTAAATGGAGAGCACCTCCCTATATTTTGTGAAAGTAAAGAAAATTTTGTATGCAAAACAATTTGACATAGTGCCCAACTGTAGGTGTTAGATAAACGGTATAACTCTACTGATCTTTCTGGGAGACAATCCTATGCTGGGGTACGTACGAGCCACTGGAAAAACAACTTTTTCTAGCTAATGTTTTATCACATTCCATTCATCTTACTTGACCCTCTACTAACTTGGAAAAGAGCTAATGATGACTAGTCATTACATGACAATAGAGAATCTGGTAATCCCCAGAGATATGTTTCTGATTTAAAGACAGAAAGTCATCTGTCATCCCAAATCGGTGGTGAGAGTGTGAGGCAATGGTGGGTGGGTGGAGTCTGCTGATAGGGAGGTGACAGTCATCCTATGTATCCAACTTAACCCTAAGAGAAACCATGCCTTTGAGGCTTGTGTTCTGATCCGGCATACCAAGGGATTCTCAGGATTTCTAGAAGACAGCCTTAGGAATCTAGGTAAGGGAACTGCCTTTTTCTGAAACTTAAAAGAATACAACCAGAAGAGAGGCTTAAGCAGCCAATAAACAGATAAAGGGGGAAAATAAGTGTTCTGCTCCACTAGTGATGAGGGAATGCAAATTAAAACTAACACAACGCCATCTTTACAACTCTCGGAGACTCTAAAATTGAAGTCCAATAACAAGAGATTTCAACAATGTATGGAAGGAGAAATCTCCATGCTTTCTTGATGGAATTTTTAGATTGTTAAAACCATTTTGTAGAGAATTGGGAAAAGATGAAGAGCACGGCAGATATCTAGCTACAACTACAAAATAGCACCACTTCGAAGCAACTCAGTTGGAGAAATTTCCCCATACTGTAAAGAGACAAATTTAAGGGTGATAATGGTATCTTTGTGAAACCCTTTATTCATTTTCCCTCCCAATTATTATATTTACAGTGTCTACTTTCTAATTCAACCTATAGCTTTTGGGTTTCTTTTTCTACAACAATAAACTATGATTGTTGCTGGAAATTGACTTCTCTATTTTATGTTGGGAGTATCTGAATCATGGAATGATCTTTAGCACCTGTGTAAATTCAATGTCATATATGAGACAATCCACACTCTGCAGGCAAGGCAAAAAAAGAGTCTGCAAGAAGTCTTTAAGGAGCAGATTGGGAAATTTAGATAATTTCTTGCTGAAGTGCTTAATATCTGGTAATATGAGCACTTGAAATATCTTTAAAATGCCAGTTGGGAGGGGAAAGATTGCATTTTCTGAAGTGTAACCTTGATTCACTAGAGCCCTCAAATAGAGTGTATGCACCCTCTGGTTCCTGTTCTGAAAGAGGGAAATAATCACACCATAAGTTCATATTGAGTAGTGTTTAAAAAAAATCAGCACCCCTTGGGAAACAACCTCTATGCCTTCCCCACTTCCATATGAAGTATTAGATAATGACTATTGGCATTTAGTAATTTAACATTCACCTTAAGTTCTCAAAATCACCTCAGCAATTAAAAAAATATTTAGTTTGACTCAGTATCTAGTTAAGTAGAATAATAAAAAAATAAATAATGTCATCCAATAGAACATTTCCTCCACTTGGTCAAGTCAGATGTAAGCTATCAAAAAGAGGTTAAAAACTTTATACCTTTCCATTTATCATAATTTCAAAAATATAGATAATAGATAACAATAGCAAAGCTAAACTCATGCACTACTAGAAGCAAGATTTTAAAGAATATAACTTCCAAGATCAAAAAAGTTTGTGTGCTCTTTGGTTCAACAGCGAGAAGTGGGTAAGTATAGTCTTCACAGATGCTTACACTAGTCACAGCACAAAACAGAACACCGAGAGAACACAGCACCTCATAACATAAGAAGGAGCCAATTATCAACACCAAATTCCTTGAGCATGTAAATTGAAGATGACATATTAACAAAATGAAGGTTTTGATATGTGGTATGAATATAGGTGAAGATGTGTTTCTGACCAATGCTGGACATGATATCATTTAATGGACTCATGTGGACAGGTCTTTGAGGGAAGGAGGAAAACACTGGTTCACTTTTGTGGGTGATTTAGAATTATGAAAGTTATATTTCATTTATTTTTAATGTTTTATTATTTTTACTTTGTCCTGACATTTTAAAGGAAAGGACATTTAAATAGAACACCCCATTACTCGAGAATATTGATCTAAGTAAAGAATGTCTCAGTAGCTATCTGCTGTGAAATTATTTCTGAAGATATTTAGAGCGAAGTGAGTCTCTGCTCTTTCAATGTATCTACAGTTTCTTCTATAAATCACATCATTTAAAAAAAAACAAGAAACCTCTTCCTTCTTTTCCTTTGGCCTCCAGCAGGTGGGATCACTGACATAAGATATATATCTGTTCTACTTACTCCCTGTTCCTTTAGCTAAGCTTTCTAAGTTTGTATAATCTAGCAATTTCAAAAACTAAATAAATAAAAATCTAAAAGATGGCCTTCTGTGCAGGAAGAGTTTTCTTAAGCTCCTGTGGCTCTAATTGTTACATGCAAATTGTTCAATAAATAACGTTAGCCATAAAAAGAAAAGATATTAATTAAGGGGAGGATTTAGGCTGACTCAGTCTCATACATGAGACAAAAGGTTAAGTAAATGCCAAGGCTGCTGTGCCTCTTCAAACAATGAATATTAGTTTTAGAATCATTAATGTCTGCTTAGAAAACAGAGTACTATTGGAGACTTGTATTCCAAAATAGCTAAGGCCAAAGCTCCTTCTTTCAATCTGAAGTGAACTCATTGTCCAATCAAGGGGTAAATGCGTGCATTAGGAGTGTGAGGTGAGACAACAGGGCCTGCCCCATTTATACGCAGCCGGATTGAGACCATGCTCCTCAATGCACACAGTTAATACATGTCAGCAGTGTACCATAAAACTGGATAGGGCAAGACAGGGGAAACTGATGGCAAACAGCCGCTGCTGTCTGTGACGCGCGAAGAGCAGAATCCCAAGAGGAAGTTAGGAGCTAGTGGCTATGAAGACATGGCTGGATGGTGGTGCCTGTGGCCAGGCAAGGCTTCCCTAAGGGTGGGGAAAGCATCTGCTGAGCACATGACTCTAGGGGCTCGCTTTGCTCTCTCTGATTAGTTGAGTCTGTTACTTTCTGTATAAATCCTGGGAAATTTGCCGGCTGAACACCATTTCAGCCTCCTTGTTGGAGATCCTGCCCTGCTAACCTGGAGAGGTGCAAGCAGGAGAGTGTCAGTGATGCTTATATGTGTGTGAAATTTGCAAATCTAACTCACATGGGCTCTATTCTAAATACTGTGTGTGAGTCCAATGCCTCCACCAAGTCAAAGCAAAACAATTATCGTGTGTATTTCCTCATCCCAGACAGATCTGCATAAATGAGTTATATATTCAAATCTTAGCATTTAGTTGAGTAATTTTGTTGATAAATTGTTTTATAATTAATATTAATTTGTGCAGAAAATATACTTAACATATGATTTTCTTAATCCCCCTAAGGCTTTGCCATGAGTAGTAATACCTGTGTTATTAAAGCTATAGGAAGGCAGAGGACACAGTTAAGTCAGTAAAGTGCCTCTTGCACAAACAACTGCCTATGTGTGGGTCTTTAGCACCCCCATGAAAGCCAGGGCTGCTACATTAGTCTGTAACTCTAGTGATAGGAGTGGGCAAAGGCAGATCCTTATGACTTCTATCCATCAATCCAGGCAGTCTTCTATCCAGTCAACAAATTACAGGTTCAGCAAGAGACCCTGTCTCAAAATAGAAGGTAGAGAGTGGAAAAGACACCCAATGCAACCCACTTATACTTGCAATCACCCATACAAACATGTACATATAACACACACACATGCACATATAGAAACGCATATACACGCAATAACCATTGAGACTCAACAAATTCTTCTTGCCTCAACTCTTATTTCACTGAATGTCTAAGTGTGTTCATTTAAGATAACTTAATCCATTGGGCCTAGTGATTTGACCTATGGTGTTGGCTTCTGCAATCAGATGCTCATTTAACTAAATATAGAAAATGAATACTTTTAATTCCAGCTTAAATATGACACAGTAGATTAGGAGCTACATCTTTTTCTTCTTCTTTTTCATTTGGAGGACTCCTGAAGTGGGACAAGAAATAGGCATAAAAAGTGATCGAGGGGAGTTGAAGTAGGCACAGGTTAGGTGTTGGCCCTCACCTACCTGACAGGATGTGGTCAGTGGGAGACCTCATGAGGTTCTGATCCAGTCTTCTCACTTTGGAAATTAAATGACTCAACCTGTCTCCCTCCTGCCAATGTAAAACTCTCACTCCATAGGAGGATCTTTTGAGAACTGTGAAAAGAAGTCAATCAACAATAAGAGTCAGTTGACAAAGATAAAATAATACGTGATGACACCAATGTCTTTAAAGTATGGTGAAATTTCAAAACATTATTAATTTTTAAATTCCTTGTCACTAATTTTATGTAAACCATTTATTTTCTTACAAAAATGCCCTTATTGAATGTTCAACTCAATTGCCATAATATTAACTACTAAATATATCTATAATAATACATGGACTATTTAGATAATGCACGCATTTATTATAATTGTATATTGTGTATATATAAACATAAGTACTACAGATATATAATGTATATATTTCAGATATGCCTTCATTTGCATATGTATAAATCTCAGCTTGTATCTATGAATGTGTGTATAAATATCTGCATTTGCAGCCCAAACACATATGGATAGAGAATGAAGTCCCAGATGTACATGTGTGCATGTATACATGTGTGTACATATTCCAGACAATATAGAATTGAAGGAAGAAAAAATTTTCGCCTGAAGAAACTTTCTGAGGTAACTGTCAGGCCATGAAACTGCACTGTAGAGGGCCACTTCAAAGTGAGTTCTGGTTAAAATCTTCGAGGGTAAATCTAAAACAATCTGTTCCTATGACGAATTACTTTGTATGAAGAAAAGTTCAACAGAGAGAGAGAGAGAGAGATAAGCATAGGCGTGACCACGGGTGTGGAGAAGGTTGGATCTGAGCAGAGGTCATGACCCTTTCTTATAGACAAATGAGTGGAAAGGGAGGTCTCCCTTTGGTTTTTCTCTATGCTTGCTGGTGGAAGGCTGAAAAGAAAACGAAGTAATACACAATAGGAGGAGTGGGAAAAGTGCAGCTGAGAAACACCGAGCGGACTGAAGATCGAGAAAGGCTAGAGGAGGGCATGGTAGATACACAGAGTGAAATGAAAACAGCAGTCACAGAAGGTGACACATACAAAGGCAGAACAAACAAACAACAAACCTCAGAACCCCATTAAGGAGACAGGTAGAATAAAGTATGAAAACATCGAAGGGGCCAGGACATAGCCAAAGTAAAAGACTATAAAATAGAGGTGGGGAAGGAAATTCAGAAAGCCAGGAGCAAAAGGCTTGAGGCTTACCATCTTTAGATGACAGAGGAAACACATATCAAATGGGACAGTAAGGACAAAGTGATCAGAAAGCTTGATGGTTTGCTAAAAGAAAAAAAAACAAATAAATTATAGAAAAAGAGAAGATAGAAAAACAAGAAATTCTATGTTCAACGCACCTACAACAATCGTTGTATTAAAAGTTCCCATTCTGGGGGCTAGAGAGATGAATGAACAGCTAAAAGTGTATACTGCTCTTTCAGAGGAAATTAGTATGGTTCCCAAAACCCGCATCAAGTTGCACACAGCTATTTGTAAGTCTATTTCCAGGAAATCTGAACTCCTCTGATTTCAACAGACAGAAGTACTCACGTGTACTGAAGTACACCTGTACACATACACACCCACATCCACACCCCCCCACACACACACACGGGAAGCACAAGAATCTGTAATGGGATAGAGGCAAGGGGAACAAAGAATAAACATCTGCATCCTGCATCTCCAAATTAGCCATCCTTCCTTTTAAGCCTAACCCAAACAACACCTCTAATTAAATGGAATTAATTGGCCATTGCAGTTAAAGTTTCTGGTAAGTTGGCAAAAATAGAAGCCCTTAGAGGTGGTATGTTCCAGATCTCTGCAGAGCACAGAGAGTGGACCAGGAGACCTTCATTCCATCTTTCTTCTCTTTGAGGAAAGTTAAAATTATGCCCCAGTTTCCTATGTACCTAAAGTGTGTTGTGAACTAAGTTCAGCCCTATTTATGCCTATAAAGTTAGAAGGAGAAACTAGAAGGAGCCATTTTCTTGCCCCATTGGCTGTTTCCCCAGGAAGTCAAGGGGCCCAGGTTCTTCTATGATGACATCATTGTTAATTTTTGTGGTTTCTGTAATGCACTAGCTAACACTCAGGATGATGATCATGTGAGCAGTAGGCCTTTCAGTCCAATCTGAAAGAGTATTCGGGAAGCTAAAGACGGGCAGCTCTGAAGCCCTGCAATACCTACAGGTTACCATGGCAGCTCAGTCCAGAACCTGTGCATCTCTTGGTCCCTTAATATCTAAGTACTTGACTCAGGTCTCGGATGGAAATCTTTTTAAATACTCAGTCTTCCTGTACTCTTGCCGAAACCGAACAGATATTAATTTTGCCATGACATTATTTTTTGGTCTTTATTCAGAAAGTTCCTCAGGACCCCAAAATATATGACGGGAGCCAAGCTCAGAATAGGTCATCCACCAAAATGAATTTCTTGACTATATTCAGTTCTCAATTCTGGATACCTAGAAATGAGGAAATGGATCACACTATTTGCTGCTTGGCCTCTTAGACAATTTGTTTTCTGTGCCTCAGCAGTGATTTGAAGGAGTAAAACATGTTTCTGAAATCTCTTCCCTTTTCCAATTTTCCAATATTTTTCCCTATTATCTTGCTTTGATACCAAAGTCAGGAGTGGAGGGAGGTGATGTGCCCTGTGGCGTGTGCTTATCCTTTCCACTTAGCTTCAGGTTCCCTGACCACAGCTGTCTGAGAACAGGATTTCATGAACAAGTTTGCAAGGGCTGAATTATCAATGCTAATATGGAATATCTACAGATGAATAAGAATTCAAAGTTTAATTTGGGTTATAGAACTAGCATACTAAAGAATAAAAATGATTTCAAATGATTTTATTCCTGTTTACTATTGCTACAAGTCTCATGATAATTTCTATAATTGATAATTTTTGTTGTTTCTTTGTAGTTAAAATACAAGCCAGAACACACAGAGCGTGGTGAGCTGTGGTCCCCTCTGCCTTGGGAATCTCAGGATGCTTTTGTTGTTTTATGATACGGTTATTATCCTCTTTAAGCTTCAACTCACAAATATTGAGGATTTTTTTAACCCAATTTGTAAATTATCCCAGTCTTAACAATCATCAATTAAGAAGGAAAACAGTACATTTTGTTATTAATTTCTTTCTACTTTATTGTAAAACTTCTAGTCCGTTCCAAGACCTTGCTGAGGGGGAAAAAGAAGAAATAATAAATTAGTGAAAGGGAAGAACAATTGATACATGGCTTGCTTCATTGGTGAAAAGCACTACAGACAGTCTGCCATACACGTTTGAGAAGCTTCCTCCTGCAGCAGTTGGGAACAAATATGGAGGCCCATGGCCAGACATTACACAGAGTGAGACCTTGGAACACTCTGCCCTAAATGGGATGTCTCTTTCAAATCCCTCCCCTCCAAGCTCAGGGAACCAATCAGAAGAGGAGGTGGAAAGAGTGTAACCGCCAGAGGGGATGGAGGACAAGAAAACACAGTCCTCTAAATCAGCCTGAGCAAAGCTCCCATGAACCCACTGAGATTAAAACATCATTCACATGGCCTGACGGGTCCACGCCAGGTCCTTTGAGTATTATGGTTTCCGGTTGAGTGTTTTATGGGCTTCCCGAGTGTGGGACTGAGTGGGCCTGTTTCTTGAGCCTTTTCTCGGGCCCTTTTCCTTCTGTTTGTGTGTTTGTCTTGTCCAACTCTGATGTTAGCTTTATTCTACTTTATTTTAGCATTGTTATCTCTTAGAAACTTGTTTATTTCCTACTGAGAGGCAGAAAGGGTGTGGATCCAGATGGGAGAGAATGCGGGGAGGACCTGGGAGGGGTGAAGGGAGGAGAAACCATAAGCAGGATATATTATGTGAGTAAAATCTGCTTTTAATTAATGAAAAAAATGTGAACAAAAAATTGAAAAGTCTCAAAAAAGAAGAAAGTAGGAAACAAGCAGGGAGGGAGGGAGGAGCAGGAAGCCAGACCTCATTCTTGAAAGTAGTTTACAAGATGATGTCAAACATTTTAAGATTCTTTCATTTCTTTTTGTATTCATTCCCCCTCTCTCTGCACAAGTATACATGGGATTATATTCAACAAATTTAAATATCCCCTTGGGAAAATACAGTTGTTCTTTCCCAAATGTCCAAAGTCCCTATAACACAGATGCAATGTTCCTGGCATGATTCACCTTAGCAGTGAGGTTTGCTGTTGATGACCCTGTTACTTAAATAGGCACTCCCTAGTCCTGCCTAATTTCCCGGTCCTGCCCTTTAATGAAGACATTCATTGCTGTAGTTAAAATCTGCAACATCCCTCAAAGACTTCAGTGTTAGGGCTTTGGCCATTGACTTGGCACTATTGGAAGACTGGAAACCAGTGTCCCAAGGGGATTATGGGATACCAGTCTCCTGTTTTCACATCCCAGACACAAAGCCGGAAGTGACACTCTACATATGTACTCCACCATGTTAGAATGCCTCTCTTTGTACTCAACCAGTTAGTGACTTTGACCTCCAAAACTATAAGCCAAGCTCAGCCTTTGTTTTCTTAAGTCAATTTTCTAGGGCATTTTATTAAAATAACTCATAGCTGACTAATACACTCATGTACTTGTTACGTAATCCAAAAGCTGCCATTGTTATCTTTAGAACTCAAGAAAGGACCAAGAGGAGACAGATATTTTCAGGGGCTTTTTGTTTATCAGAAAAGATTTGGGGCTTTCAGAGAGAAATTGGTTATTACTAACTAAAGGAATCTCTATCCTGCCTACTAGTAGGCTATGTAATTTATTATTTTTTTAATTTTGTATTTACTTCTGGTTATTAAGATGAAGTAGAATACTGATCTTCAAAAGTTTATAGTTATTAGACAGACAAAGGTACAATAATCAGTACTCCTGCTTGATAAGTGATGCTTCCTGCCACAGAATATCTATGCTGCCCTGTGGAGCACTTGACAGAGATAGGCACACTGGACAGGGCTTTTCATGAGTGTTCAATAAACAGACTTCTCTCAAACTGTGTGGCAGTGGTAATGGAGGACAAGTTGATGTCATTATACTCCTTTTAGAGAGTAACAAAAAAACACCCCTGCAATGCAAGAAAAAAATATAGGAAGTAATCTTTCTCTGGCCATCATGTAAGGCTGAGATTAGAACTGTTGAGAAGACACAGTGATTCAGCCCAGCGAAACAGATGTGCTGGTTCCAGCATCACTTGGCAAAAAGCCATTCTTTCATGGCACGAAAAAGTGCTGCATGTACTCTATATTCAAAATAGGTTAGAAAATCCAGTTTGAATTCACTGAAATATATACATTATTTTATTCCCAAGTCTTAAGGAACACCTAGAAAACTGAGTGACGTAGCACTTGCTATGTTGTTGGCTTTGCTTTATAGTTCTCTCTCTTGCTTTTCCTATTCATACTCAGGTAGATAGTATCTTTCTGCTGTGAAAAAATAAATGGATAGATAGATGATAGATAGATAGATAGATAGATAGATAGATAGAT